>PQWD01007219.1:0-14674 GCA_019425675.1 Leucinodes orbonalis | reverse complement strand
AAAGTGAACTAGAATGAATCAAAACATCAGTCTATGGCGTTAATATGTCGCCTTTTTCCAATAGCATAGCAGACTATTTGCCTAAATCGTTGCAATAAAGAAGTGACAATAATCAACGACAACGTGAATATTTGTTTAATTTTAAAGGAAAAATAATGAGATGAAAACAATTCGAAGCTCAAATGGAACCTCAAAAGATATTTGAAAGTGAAATTGAGGCATTGTTTTCTGGTGCAGATCGGCATAATCCACGATTAAACCGTCTGCACTAGATTGAATTGTCAACAGCTTTATGACGGTTTAATACGTGGCTCTTGAGTGGCTAATGGACTTTGTATTCGTTTTATTGAGGCCGTAAATTACTCGATTCCGTTTTTATTTACCATTTACATGGAACAAGACTCGTTAATGGCACTAAAGTACAAAATGGGTGAGAACTATGATTGTTGTGCGCGCGTTGAAAATAAAAAAGTTTTTGTGGACAATACAATTGTCATTGGTTATTAGAGATATAGTTTCCATATAGTTAAATGTCACGCGTCTTTAATGACTTTTGATTACTTCGAATATTTTAAGATAGTAAGCTGTTGTTAAAGCGGTCAATTTGAATGCAGGTGAATATAGGGTCGCCTAATTTTTCGTTGTTTTAATTGTCATGTAATCTCTACGTACGCTTATTATTATTTTTTTAAGTAATTTTAATTAAAATATTACCTTTCCCTGTTACTTTCCAAATTAAACATTCGGCAAAAACATTTGTAATTGGTCTGGTATTTCTATGATATGCATGTTTACAAAAAAAGGTATATAAGTATGTTTATCCGTTGTTTAGTACCCATATTACAGGCTAATGCTTAGTGTAGTATTTATTCATTACATATCGACCGACGTTGCATAAGTGACATTGTTCCCAATTGTTATGCAAAAACTTTTTGCAGCCTGAAGGCGATTCATCTGACGGAATACGCTGTACTTGTCGTGCGACAATGTAGCGAGCGCGGGCGACAATGGCCGCTCACAGTTACTTGTCGCCAAATGCGCTTTTGTTGCCATCGTCATTGTGTTTCGTGTGTTCATTCAACAGCATTTACTAATACTCATCGTGTGTAAATAAAGAGCTATTTTTGTAATATGCTTATATTCCAGAAATGGCTATTTTCTACTACAATAAGTAAATTTGATTATTAGTGCTGTATATATCTTTAACACATAGTGATCCCAAAGTACACATATTTGACTAAACATACACATATAATCACTACCTTATGTTTATGTCATAATAACAAATGTAAACAGCTCTTAGAATTTAATTGCGTCTGCGTCAGTAGGCATTATTATTTGCATCCTTAAAGTAATGCTTTTGATGTATTATAATATAAATTATAACTGTATTTCATGCTAAAACTATGATTCAGTCACTTATATCAAAGAAAACAACCCATCCATCTTTTCGGTGAAAATTGTTTTGTTTTGTCCGTCTACTATGTGGCTGTCATTGTTTGATTTTTTTAAATAGTGATACATTAAATAATAAACATCTAGTAATCTGTTGTTGGTATTACAAGTACATAGTGTGTTTTTCGGTAAACCTTTCTAAGTAATGAAAGTATTAACGAACAAGTAATATGAGAAAATCATAAGTAATTAAACATGCATATCATTGAAATACCAGACCAATTACAAATGTTTTGCCGAATGTTTAATTGGGAAAGTAATAGTGAAAGGTAATATTGTAATTAAACTTACTTGAAAAAAAAATAAGCGTACGTAGAGATTACATGACTTCCGTATTTCTTTCCCAAATTTAATGTTTACTTTCTAGATTGGATCATAAATTAATATTTAAAAATTGGGTATTGAATTCAGTGTGTATGTGATACAGAAAAATCATGGAAATCATTGAAAAAATATTAAAATGATGATTATTTTATTATCTAATAAGTAAAAAGAGTGAATTAGTCTTTAATTTATAAATCACCCTTTTTTCATAATTTAACACATTTTAATAATAATATCGGTTGATGATTTTATGACTACATAAATTAATCCTATTATTAAATCCATATTATTAAAACTTATTATTATGGTTTTTTAGTATTTGTTGGCATTGTAACTTCTCTTGTGATAAGATTTTGAGAACTCTTGTGATAAGATTTTAGCTTAAGTAAAACTATGGTCATAATGTACCTTGAAAAAGTGTCCCTCTCAAAACTGCAGCGCCTTTATTACAGGGTCTAAAATGTTTTGGTCCACCAACCCACTGTACCTACATTTATAAAGCAATAAAAAATTTAGAGAGTTAAGCGCTATCCGTGCCAAACTAGAATCCGGAAATAATGCAGTAATCGCGTGGGAATTGCATCAAAATCCGTTCTTGGTCACAGATTTCCCAATACAAGAGATGGGGCGAGCCGCGTTTAAAGTGCGACAAATGTAAGCTCAACGAGCATACACTGGCTGCCAGTTTACGCTCTGTGAATATTAGAAGAAATTACCGTTTTTTCCCAAAATGCCATCCTGTGCAATTGTAACATGCCATCATCGAAATGAATCAGTAAATTTACCAAGTAATAGAATAACTTTTCACAGGTAAGAACCGAAAAGAAATTGCGACACTGGGACTGCCTATAAACTTGGCGGCTCGTCCAGTCTAATTGTATATTCGGGTGTCTGTGGTCGGTACCTTAGGCCCGCATTCTAGAACGAGACTCAACGCTGATCTTTATGTAAATTGTATTAGAAAAGGATAGCGCATTATACGCTAAAAAGCGGCATCCCTTTCTAACTCAATTTAAGTAAAGATCAACTCAACGGTTCTAGAATAAGGACATTAGAGTACAAAAATGGCAAATTATTCAGTTTCCATGGAGTACGCGATGTCCGCGCGACCTACTTGCTCAGTCTACACGTTCAATTCCGATAGAACCTAACGACCACTCGCCTCGTTCCCCCTACGACCTCTTATTGGCAAAATTTCCCAATTCCAATTTAATCCTGTTCTCCAAAGTTTATAAAGTAGATAACAAAGTTTGGATTATATATTCGAATTCGTTTCATGCGAACTATTTTAATCTATTCAGACTAATAAAATAGTAGCTGTATGATAAGGTTATCTACTAGACCTTCTTTGACAATGATTTTATAATCTTAACTCGAGTTCCTCTTTGTAAAGAAGGCAAGCTATCCGTTGCTTCCGGCTACTACCTAAACGAATGAGAAGATCTATGCCCGGTAGTGTAATGATCAACCATCAAACTAAAGCAATTACCAAATATTCATAACCAGTGTTGCCGCTAGATAGTCGATTATCGATAGTTGGGTGAAAGCAATAGTATCGATAGCTTTAGTATCGTAGCTCAATATAGATATTACTGGCGATAGTATCGATAGCTTAGTTAAGTTAGTATTGGTACATTCCAAACTATCTATAAACTAGCCCAATACATCCTATCGATAGTATAGATGATTTTCTAGATTAATTATCGATAGTTCAACTATTAATAGTTCGGCAACACTGTTCTTATGAAATTGGTTATCCACTTTATGGCATCTGAAGTTTTTTTAGGAATCGTTATCAACGGCCTTTAGTGCAATCACCTACTTTCACCACCAAACGCATAACTTAGCTACCTAATATCCGTTACGTAATAGTAGTCTATTAAGATTGGCTCTATTAGGCTTCCCAGTCATCACACTCATGACATTATAACATATTGATTTCGCATTCAGTAAACCGTTAAACAGTTCAGCGACGTGTGAAATTAGATAACTAATATAACTGGTATGTATGTACTTAGATATGTAGTATGACTGTTAAAATTGCAATTTGTATTTAGAAGTCAAATATTTAACGAATGATAATTGACTCATTTCATATTTTAACTAATTATGACGTAGAAATAGCTGCTTTAAATATGTCTTGTTTAACTTAAGAGTTACGATTACAACATTTTAATGAAATAACTACGCTATAAGTTATTAGAACTACGTACGCAGGCGCCGTTATGAAATATAAATTCAATCACAGTAACTTTTCCAGTTATAACAACATTAAACATAATAATTATCTTATCCTATCACGGTAAGCTTCAGGAAAAATTACTTCCCTAATAAACGGGACTGAAATTTCTAAATAAATTAAAATGTGTGTCTGCTACTAAGAACCAAGTTAGTGCTCGCCATGTCAAAATAACCTAGACATTCACGCGATCAGCGAGATAGCCGACTTGACATTTTCGTGTTACGGCTAATAAATGTAGGCAAAGGTACGAGTATTCAGCAAACAGCTACTGACTAAACTGATTTCCAACCGTAAAGGGTACGTTCAAAAGATCGCGGGGTAGAAGGTCCGTCGGTATTACAAACAACATAAATCAACCTGTCGCATAATTCAGACACTCCGTTGTAAAAATATGCTTTAAGTTGAATAACAAATTGCATGTTCTTTATTATGTAAATGAACTCTAGACAAGTTTTCTGCTGTTCTTTTTGAACTTTTAAATTTATTATATTAATTACTAGGTAGTGAAATTAATATTATGTCGTCTAGGTAGGTACCACCGCAGAGGTATCGTCCCTGTATAGGACTGTTTGCACTTCTGTGTTTAGCGATGAGGTGACAGTAAGCTAATTAGTAAAATTACAGTGTTTATGAGACCTAACATTTGTTGTCTCGTTTGACGGGCACAGGACAGTGTTGACAGAAAATTGTGCCTACTTACTGTTACCTACTAACTTTCTTCAACACTGCTTCTGTCATGGTCAGGCGTATCACTTACCACTAGGTGAACGAACTGACAGTTGACAAGACATAAAAAGAATTAAACGTTATTCTTCAAAAACATAATTATAGCCTACAACTAGATTATTTAGCTGGGTAATAGCGTTTAATAAATATACAAGAATGATATTAGTTAATGTAGGTCCCTGAATTTATTTTTTGTTTTGATATAATACTTTATGAAGTAAACAAACGTTCTTTAAATTAAGTTGTTTCAGGAACCCACACATGAGCTACAACAAAAACAACGTTGGTTATTAACGTAATTGCAATTAATTATGACAGTATCAAATATAACAGTTTTGTTTTAATTATTCCGTTTACAACAACGTTTCCATTGCTTATAAACCGTTTATAAAAATACAATTAAAACTTAATTGAAGGTATCGTATCATATATCTCAGTAACTTAAGTAAGAGCCGTTCATTAAAAAAGTGTCCAGACAGTTATTATTTTTAAATGATAATATTATTTTCTTTAAAAAGAATTTGTGGAAATACCAAGTTACTTCAAGTCGTCTAACATATTATCGCCAACTCGAGAAGCTTCCAGGCAAGGAAGGGGTCAAGTATACGAGCGCCTCCCTACCGGCGCGTCGCGCAGTCACTTTCCCCCGTTTTCGCAATTACCTTGCTGATTGGCAACATTAAGCCTGATGAGGGCCCCCGACGCCGTTCAGTTATTGGAAACGTTACTGAAACGTTGACTTACTTGTTCTTTGAATCTAGTAACAACTCGATGGTATTGGAAAATTACTGGATGCGAAGCGCTCGCAATCTGAGCTTTTATTGCTTCATATTCTAAGATTAGATTGTTTTGTTTATTCATTGTTCACAACTATTGAATAAAACTTTAATGTGTTGATATCGCGTTTAAAATTTAAGACGTGTTTGAATATTCTGTAGATATTCAATAAAATATGGTTAAACGTTGAAATACTTTGTGGGATTGATACCGCATATCAAATTACTACCTTTTTTAACATTTTTATTAATATTCTTCAATCGTTAGCTACATGGATGCAATTTTATTGCTATTTAAGTATTTCATCAGTACTACGCTAGATTTGGCTGTTACTCAGTCTCTCTCTCTCTCTTTTCTCATTAATTCGGCAATCTGGTTTATTTGCCGCTAACTAGAAGTTGAGTCAAAGTTGATAAGTGTTTCAGCAAGGTTGGGGGCGAAAGATCCTAAGATTAAACTTGTATGAAAACATTTTTATATTAATTACACTTCTTCTGATAAAGCGCTCACTGTAGTTTATAAACAGTTGGCTCTGTAAAGTTTAGAATGTGTTTCATAATTACACACTAAGATTATTACTTGCTTGGGAAACCTTTTGTATTTTAAATCAATATTAGATATATTATTACAATAGACTCCTCTATTTTGCCAAATAATTAACAAAAATTAACAAAGTAGGATATATATTTCATGTGAATTAGAATGTTTGCCATATGGTTTAAGATACTCATTTAGTAACGTATTTTTGTAACTGATAAAAAGAAAAGTAAAATTGTGGAATAAATGCTATGGGGATACAAGCTTTCCCACAAAGTATAGCTAAAACAAACATTATTATTTCCGTAAAACAAATATTATTTTCGTAAGTAGTAATAAAAAGCTCAAAAGTTTTGATAATAAATTTATTGTAAGTAATTTAATGCTACAAAGTTAATAATTGAAAATCTCCGTTCGCTTTAACAAACGTGATGTATTATGTAAAATGTTTAATCGGGTAGAATATATAATTCAGTAGCATTCTCTATACGACTGTGAAGGGTATTGTGCGTGCTACTAACCGAATTAATTAGTAAGCTACACACCAAAGTTATAACCAAGGTTCTTTAACCAATCCTAATTTTCATTGCCCCAAGCAATACTTGTAAGTTTGAGAGAATGCGAAGTGCAAGCAACTCGAGGTGAATGAGACTAGTTTATTCTCCCAGTTCTATCAAGATAATTCTAATAAATAAATAAAATAATAAATAAATATCCACTGACATTCACACAAAAACAACTATTAAGAGAATGCATTCATAATATCAAAACATACGCTTATTTATTTAGTGAAACAGTTAACCTTGTATTCATAATACAAACGTAATCAGCTTTGCGAACGTGATATATTGTTATGAAATAACTAATATAACATAAACTTGTTTTATAGTGTTCATATTCAAAAACCTATAGAGACACGTGTCCGTAGCAGTTCCAGCCAAAGCAATTCTCGAGAGTGGATCACGGTTCGTTGTTTCCAATACTTTCGTTTTGTTCCTCGTCCATTTCAATTTTGATGACCTCACTGTCACTGTTTGGTTCGTTTTTGATTTGTTGGCAACACCGGCCATTTTTGTTGTTCTGGATTTATTTGCGAACTCGGTTTGGGATGACTGACGTGAATTTTCGATGCTTTGGACGTTGGTTTTGGTGACCTGTTACGTGAGACAATGCAGACTTGTGATTTGACATAACATATATTACAGGTGTCGGTTTGCTTTAGCCGACAGTAGTCAATTGCTGGTTGTAATAGTGTTATCATTTTGATACTGTCTTTATTTCAACTACACAATCCGCATATTCATTTGTTTATATTCTCGAAGACTATCACGGAACGACAATCAAAATAATTTGTTTGTGGAGACAGCGCATCTTTGAACATCTTTTCAAAATCTTTGGAAAATATTCCTAAAAGTCAATTAATAACGAGGCTATCTCAACACAGCACGACTATGGGGAGACATGGCTACACCGCACCACACGGTTGATTGTACTTAATAACTCCGTCTACGCACCAACGGACCGAGGCAGTTTCTCTCTTTAACCTATAGCAGTCCACTGCTGGACATAGGTCTTCCCCATTTTGGGTCAGATATTCCGGTTTTCCACTTTTCTCATCCAGCCTCCATAGATGTCTATCATACCCAAGATATTTGAGACCAAATACCTTCAAGTAATTTCGACGTAATTTAAATTCGCTGCTATAAGTAAAACAATAAATCAAATGCGCACAAACATTATGTAGACGTAAGCACTTATAAATTAAAATAAACCTCTTATACCCCAAATTAGTACCCAAACTAACAAACACAAAATTATAAAACCTTTAACTCACCCACGTGCACATAATGTTAACGTAAGTAACGAGGTACCGAGCCAAATAAATGTATTCGAGCGCTCGTCTAATCACAAAGCAAGTCAGATATCCCGTGTATTCCCCGCGTAGCTGTAGCCGAGTCGTTTACCTGGCTACCAGGGGTGAATGCAACGTGCAATTTCGCTAAAACATATTTCATTTATAAATAACTTAAATTATAAAACTTATATGCGCAGACCAAAAAGTAAAATATGGCAGCAGGAACAAATTCAAATAATTCTGTAAACTAAACTGTACAAGTAGCAATGATAAACAAATAATACATATTACTCAAATATGTATATATATCACAAACAATCGTAAATTAGTTTCTAACCTTTTATAGCTGCCGACCCATGTGGTGTTATGATTTTCTCATGATGTACATTACCATAAAATCTAACAACGAAATTTAGTTTGAACGATTTCTGGTGTGTAGTTTTTTTTATAGGTTAATCGGTGAACCACTATTTTTCATATTAAAGCTGTAGTAGGTGCCTAAGTAAATAAAAATAACTTTATTTTATGTAACTTGCTGCTGCGGAACCCTCCACGGGCGATTCCGACTCGCGCTTGGCCAATTTTTAACTTCTATGTGCATACAAAAGTTTATATACTCGTATAACAAAGCACATGCTAATAAGTTTTGTCTGTCCATTTGTTTAGGCTAGTCTCAGAACGGTAAGACTTCTTTTGACGGGGCTTAGGTCTTTACTTTACATGGAAGATATCGGCTATCTGTAACATAATCAGTAAATAAATATTTTTTTTATATTTACCCAGCGCCATCTAGCCCCAAGTTAAGCGTGAAGCCTGTATTGTGGGTACTAAACAACGAATAAACATACTTTTATATTTTTTTTGTAAATAATTACATATTATACATAGAAAACACCCAGACAATTACAAACAGACATGCACACAAATGTTTGTAGGGATCGAACTCCGAACGCTTGGTGTAGTAGCCGACGTCTCAACCGCTACACCAAATGGGTCGTTAACACAGACATCAGAATATACATAAGACTGGACAAGCCGCCAAGTTTATAGGCAGTCCCGGTGTCGCAATTTCTTTTCGGTTCTTACCTGTGAAAATTTATTATATTTCTTGGTAAATTTACTGATTTATTGCGAAGATGGCATGTTACAATTGCACAGGATGGCATTTTGGAAAAAAACGGTAATTTCTTCTAATATTCGTGCGTCTTGACTCGTCTCACAGAGCGTAAACTGGTAGCCAGTGTATGCTCGTTGAGCTTACAGTTGTCGCACTTTAAACGCGGCTTGCCCCATCTCCTGTATTGGGAAATCTGTGGTCGTTAATATAAATAAAGTTAGTCAATGCGAGCGTAGGAATGTGCGCAGTCAGCAGTTAACGCGAACCGCGTCACTACGAGTATACTAATAGCACAAATAGGTGATACCTATTTGTGTTATTAGTATACTCGTAAGAATGATAAGACTTTATCAACTCTATAAGTTCGTCTAATATAATAGCTCCGTATTATATTATAATGGGCTAATACCTACAGGAAATTGTTGCATCAATATAACGTGCTATTATAACAAATGGAAAACAGGAGCATTTCGTAATATACACATACATAGCATTCGGTTGAGAATCGCGAAAGTCAAACAACTGTTTCACTGGTCATCATCAGATGGTGACCGAAAAGTATGTCCGAACACAAACGGGAGGCCGTTTGTGTTTCGGAAGGCATGTTAACAAACAAAATGTAGTCATAGTTGAGTACTTACATTACGACAAATAAGTCATTATATCAAACCGAAAAAGTTGCTTTGTCAGTCAGCATACGTAATTAGATTGCATTTCATGCCAGATTTAACCGGATTCATACCAAAATTGTTTCTAAAGCGAAATGAGCAACTACGAGTAAACGCAAACACTCCCTGAATTCAGAGTAATAATGTTTGCCATGCATAGTTACGACCCAATAACCGGTCTGTATCGGTTTAGTGTCACGGGATTAGCACTTAACACCCTCCCGCATGTGTAACCTACATGGCAGTCTAGAATGTTCCACAGACCTTGTTCATTAAGTGATCAGGTTTTCATCGCAAGGTCAAGCGCCGTTGGCTCTCTGCCAGCCGCAGATGCTACAATGTGACAATGTTTTTCTTGGGATCGAAACATCGTTTCGCTCTTGATTCCCCGTTGTAATAAACGCTCGGTATAGAGTTTTTATTTGCAATTTGTTTATGCCCACTACGCTGTTATGTGAAATCAACAAATAAACTGTGTTCCGAGTCATAGGTTCCAAACGATTTCATAGAACCGTTCGGTGAAAATTGAATCGCTTTGTATCTAGCAAATGTGGCATAGGCCACTATTGAAGATTTCATAAAATTTTAAGACTATTACAACAAAATGATAGCCAAAAATTAAGATGAATTTCTAAGCTAAACCTGGCAGCATTTGTCAGAGCAGGATCCAATAATAAGTTCGTTTCCTCTGTCACTCAAACTATATTTTAAAAAAATACAACACAGGAGCTCATTTACTCCTCTCGTAATGTCATTAGATTCTAGTATTGCTAATTCGAAGGATAGGATAGGCAATACAGTTTCTGGATACATCGCGTCTTCAAGTCATCCGTTGGCCACTGCTTAGTGGTTCTAACGATCGCTGCTGTATTATAGGCGACAATTGCTACTAATAACATGTGAACTATCTTCTTGAACAAATAAAGCTCACACCTTAGTGCCAAAGAGATAAGTAGAGATGATAAAGCTTCACTTTGTGCGGTTTTGACATACTTATCAAGCTTGTCAGTATGATTAATATCAAAATGATGGGTAATCCCATCAGCCTACATGATATGCGCTGTTATTTCTGCAGCAGCTAAGTTTGGTTCGCCATCTAGCGTATGTATGTCGTGAATTATTAACTGGAGTGGGACCCGCATGCCGTCAAGTTATTAGATAGGAAATTGTTCAGCTAACTTTGCAATAACCGTGGAGGCTACTTTGAGTCCTCCGTAAGTGCTACGAGATTATTTGCGAAATTCCTGTGATGTTTCCGCATTGAAGATTTTAATTAATTTTGTATGTAGCAGTCTGGATATTTGTTAATTTCGTATAGATATAATATGATAATAATGATAACCGAAAATAACAGTTTCTGTTATTTGATTCAAACGAAACATAAGATAAACAAAAGTCACATTATTTCGTGGCCCAATAAAAGATCTTTCAACCTAGTATAAAGTTAGTTTTTACATTTATAAACAGAAAATGATGGTATGCATAGTAACCAGATAAAATTTCATATCATATAAATGCATAAACTGTAATATGAGTTACCGTCGGAAATATTTCCTACGCGTTACGACTATATTTAAAAAAAGCGTACATACTCCCTTTTAGAGAGCTGGCAATGTATTTCTATGCCCTCAATAACCATCAGGTTTGCCCGTTTGCCCCTATAGCACAAAATAAATAAGAGCGGACCGCCAATGATATTTGTTATCAGACAACTTTGCGGTGATAGGACTGACTTTGCAGAAACATTTGCACCTCACGTACTACGTTACATAGGTAATGATCCCGTTCCTACGTAATATGCGTATTTGCAATATAACATGAACCAAAAAGTAAACATTAGAACCCTTTTCCCTTAATGTAGTGCACAACTTTATAGGGCTGGTACGCATGCGTAGTAAATTCCTAGTTCTCTTACTTTGAATTTTATGTGTGATGATAGAAAATAATTACTATCAATCATTTCATTAACAATGGTTTGTCAAGGTGAGGTGAAGGTATCACTTACCATGAAGTCTAAACACTTACATGAAGAGAATTAAGTTTGAGGTGGACGTAGGAACTTTTAATCTTACTTGTTGTCCCGTCATAACTGTTATTTATTTTATTTATTTATTAACATTTCATTTAAACATATAACTCTGATTCTGAAGTACAGCATATTTCTAGATACTGTGACTAACGTCATGTTTTTTGAAATGTTTGATGTTGTAAAATTCTAATTTACTATCAAAATTCATAGATTTACATTACATTTACACAGCGCCATCTGACCCCAATTTAAGCAAAAAATTTGTAGTATAGATACTAATCAACGGATAAAACTACTTACTACACACTCATGCCACTATATAAGGTACCGCAAAATATTGTCGAGTTATCTTTACACATGTTTAAAGCTAGAATAAAAAACCACCTTTCTAAAAAAGGCTACTATACTATTGACGAATATTTATGTAATAAAAATCCATGGTCTTAAACTGCTCAGCTACTTTAGTGTTTCAAAAATATCTGTACATTAAAATCATTGTTTAAATAAAAAAGGCTATACTGTTGAGTTTTCTTGGGTACTTCTTTCTCAACAGGCCAAAACGTCGAAGCGCTTTTTTCCAAGTATCAAAATTCATTATTGTGCTTTACTTAGGTATTTTAAATGTATTTTTTATTGTACTTTTTGTATTCTTTTTGACGTTCATAAGTGTTTTTTGTAAGCCTAATCTGAATAAATGAATTTTGACTTTGACTTTGACTATAAGTTGTAGCTAACTTATCATTTAAATGGATTACAAAAAACAAAACATAAACAATATAATGTTTAAAAAACTCCCACAATTTCTGTTGGAAAACCTTTTAACTTCCAGTCACTGCGGCCACAAATACAACACTATGTTTGGTTATTTGCTCCAACTTATTACTTAGTTTTTCGACACACTTGACTGGTCCACTACTACTTTGCTTAGCCGCTCGGAAACTTTTGCTATGGGATAATCTCATTGCTGATATTATATTTAACGAACCCAAAATAACAAAGATCTCCGCGTCGGCTGCTCAGCAAGTTTGCACTTAAGGACTTAAATAATAATCAGTTTAACTGATCATTGAAGTGTAACTAATCATCAGAATAAACTACTGCCAACAAGTGAAAAAATATAATCTAAGTTTGATTAAGTTTATTTCTTTCCGATTCGTACACGTTGAATATTTCATATTCATAAACATGGTATAAATTGTGTTTTTCTAAGAGACGACCTTTGGCACGCGGCTTTGCTACGTTAATGTCGGTTCCCCTTTCCTGGTTTGGATATAGAACAAGACTCAAAATAAAATATGATCATTTTAGGACGATATTATGACTTTTACTTTGAGGATATAAACCTGTAATGATTTTGCGGAGAGTCTCACACAAAATTTTATCCCCTATTTTAGAGGCTATGGGAATATTTCCTTAGAAACATAAAACTTTTTTCACACAAATTCATAATGCAGATTATTTTGGTCTATAGAAATGTATTATTTTGATTGTAGTATAGCCATGCTTTGGCAAAAATGGGCCAACTTGATCGCAATGCTACCAAGTAACATTTTTATGAAATAAATAATTCTTAATTTTTTAACTTATCAAATGGAGGAATCTATAGAATTTCAACTTTATTGACATCCCTAGTTACATTGTGTACATCGACACACACGTTCCACAATATGAGAAGATTTTATGGGGCATAATATGTAAATGGGATCGCCATAGGTCTTGTTCCGAGGTCACACTCCAATGCCATACTGCTATGCGGAGCTTTCCACGAACTCACGAAACTATGGAATTTAGTACTGAATCTGAAGCGAATTAATAATGTACAATTAATATTTATTTTATTTGATCTTTTCCAGATCAATACAAATCACTTGTATTGTATTTCTATATCTGTAATTTATTTGCTTTATACCCAGAAAAAATATCTGGCAAAATAATATCCATAACAGTGATACTTTTTATACAAACAGGGATAGCAAACGTTTGACGCTACAAATAATATTAAAATATTCCCAGTATGTGGAGTCAGTCGAAAACGCTGTATTTATTTACGTAAAGGATGACTACGTATTTGTATGATAAAACAAATCACGTCCTTCTTTGAAGTTCCGTAGATACAGGTTTTTTTGTGACGTCCTAGTTAAGAGAGATTGTTTATATAAAATTAATATTTTTTATATGTAACGTATTCTGACCAAATGTATAGATGGACAAGTTACCACATCCAAAAAATTATTGGCCGATCGATAACCGCATGTTAAGATGCACTTATTGTGTCTTGAGAGTTTACAGCCCTGCTATGTTCGAGCGGAAATGGAAGATATCGGGGGAGGCCTTTATTCAGCAGTGAACATTATGTGGCTGATATATAATGACGATGAAATGACAGATATGAGCTTGTACAACATAGTGATATTGAATGGAGATTATTTTTTCATTATATATTAAACGAAAAAGACGGTATTTTCGTGTTTAACAGAATATATAAACAAAACTTTTGATGTTTAGTTCTATTTAATTATAAACTATGCCCCCGTATCAACCTTTATTCCTCAACTGCAAATATAACAGCTTTTTATAAATAAATATCCAAAATTACCGACTCTCGCTTGAATTCTATTTATCAGCGCTAGAAATACATTAACCTGTCCCGAAGCTTGATTAAATGAGACGGAGTACCTAGGATTACAAGGAATGATGATGGATGGTCCTCGCATGCGTTCGCAATATTTCTCAAAAGATAATTTGTAACAACCAACGCAAATTATCTAAGAAATATCAGCTGCGCCCTCACGATCTACCCAGACGATAAATTACATTAAATACTCCCTGTAAAAGTAAGGGACAATCTTTATTATAGATCATTTACAAATATTATTGGCACCACTTAGGATGATGATTAATAAATCATTGAAAAAATTATATTAAAGCTGTTTCTTAATACTAT
>PQWD01007218.1:0-17496 GCA_019425675.1 Leucinodes orbonalis | reverse complement strand
AAGACGAAAATGAAAGACACAATAGGCAATTCTGAACCAGTATCGAATAATACCAGTTGTTGCCAATAGAATAGTTTCTATATTAGGTGATCTATAATATAGATAATTAGATAAAATCTATCTATTTATACAAAGTTATCATTTTTAATATTCCAGATTTTATTATATTGCTAAGAGATATAAATTAATTTCTTGCCACAGACGGCATTTGTGGAATCAGCTACCTTCTGAATTGTTCCCTGAGCGATACGACCTGGCGAGTAAAATAAATTTGCTAAATTTTTCGTGACGCCTGCCCCACTTTCCTTGACCCTACGGAATTCTCAACCAGCTTCCACCAGCGATAACTTCGGTCGTTTATTTTTTACCTACTGAACCGGAATCATATAATCGTGCTCGGTCTGTATTCGATTTTGACAACACACGACACGAGTCGCAGCCGGAGCGGTCTGCCCACCTCTCGCGCGTACATGCTACGTCCATTCCATATCACCTATAAAATTTCCAATCCGGACAATAAAAATTTTATATTATTGAAAATGTCCCTCTTCAAGTGTGACGTGTATAGTAACTTGAAGGATAAAAGAGAAAACAGCGTTGGTTTATGTTTAAGTTACTTCATAGTTCAGTGGAGTGCTTAATTAAAATACTATTTGCTGTTTTTGTTTCCTGAAAAAAAAATGTGCTATAAAATTGCGCTATAAATGTTTGTAGACTGTGCTTAAATTTTTATTTTATTAAAATATTGAAAAAGTTTGGTTCACAAATCGAATAGTTATTACTTTGTATTTATATACCAGCATCATTTACTTTTGATAAAAAATGTACATAGAGAGTGGCAACAATTTCTTCAAACTAAAACTGACGTCGCATTTGGTGTACACCAAGGGTTCCGGGTCGATCCCTACTTAGTACAAACATTTGTATGCATGAACATGTGTGCTTGTATGGGTCTGGCTGTTTTTACTGTTAATATGTTTGTATTTGCAAAAAAGTATACAGGTATGTTTGTCCGTTGTTTAGTACCTATAAAACGAGCTTAGTTGCTTAGTTTGGGATTAAGATGCGCCATCTGTGTGAATGTCAATGAAATCTTTTTTAAAATAAGTTTAACAAAAACATTATAGGATACATATTTCTTCATCTTTTTAGCTCATCAAGACGTAATAATGTTATACCTAGATGTTAAAGCTGTAGTAGAAGATCAAAGTGAAAGACATAATACAGGTTTATCTGTTAATTTTGTTTATACAACTGATCCCATACTGTGATGTATCCCATAACAGTCACATCAGATCGGCCTAAACGGGTCTAATAGGTGACAATATTGTATTTTAGCTTATTAATTTTATCTTATCTCTTACAGTTTACGTAATCCAGCATTTAACACACAAATTACATACAAGACATGTCTTACTTAATTTACAAATAGATGTTCTAAAATAAGTTCATACTTTAGACATAATAGAGTAATAAAGAATGATGTTAAAGTATGATTAATATACTGTTTGTTTCCCTTATGAATAAAATAAAACATGCAGTGGGTAATATAATATGCTGACGGAGCCAATTATATCATTTTGAAAAGATAACTTGAACTGTGAACTGCCTCCGGGGTCCAGTGTGTTTAGCGTTGTCTGTCAGTTTTTAGATTATTCCAAGGTTGAATAAAAATTTGCAGGCTGAACGTCTGATTATCTGAAAGTAAAGATGATCTTTGCTTAGAAGGCACGTTAAGATATCGGCCTGGCTACTGTCGTTGGATGGTAGTCGTTAATACCCACCAATCAGCATTAGGCCTGCGTGGTGCGTTACGACCTATGCTGCTCATGGCCGTGCGATGTTAGGTCAGTCCCTGAAGTGGGACTTTAAAGGCTGAAGATAAAATAATAGAGACCTCTAACAATAGAAAACCCATTGTCAGAAGTCTTCCCCACATACTATTACAGACAAAGGGTCATGCTACTATAATAATATGAATTGATTGTTAAGCTTAAACCAGCCAGCACTTAACTTTCTCCAAGGAAAATTCAGAAATTAAGATGTTTTAACAATTTACAAAAGTTCTTGGCTACAGGAAGTTATTACAGACATCAGCGCCCTTCTCCGAGAGATAGAAATATAAAGTATTATTATCCAGTTAGTAAGTCCTAAAAGTCACTAAAGTCTACCAAAACAAAAATAAAAAAATAGAAAGATATTAGTAATACACAAACTATACTTTGACTCTCATATTTATTTTTTTGCGTCGATAACCAATTACTATTTAATGATGTGTTTGCTTAGGCTTACTTTTAAAATAAGAAGACATTCCGATTAAAGTATTATAATAAGTGAAGATTACCTAAGACTGAAAAAAGCATCTGTAATTTTCCATGTCGTTACCTTTTTATGATTTACCAACACCTTTCAATATCAGACTCTATTACTTTCAAATAAAGGTTTAGAATAAGACATAATACAATACCCTCGTTACTGAGGTATGCGCCTGCGTACCCGCTTGCCGTGCACCGAAATGCAATAATTGGGGGAAAAACCAGCTGAAATATTGTGTAATTATATTTGAGCGTTAGCAACTGACAGTTTATTTCGGCGACAAAAAGTTATATGGTGTAAAGATCGACAGCAGTCTGGCGTCGGCTTTTTAGTTTTTCAAGGCACGGCTCTCGAATTCCCAAATCGTTAAGTTTCGTGTTTTTAATTGCACTTGATTCAATTTGTTTTTTAGAGTACGGGCCATAAAAACGATCAGCTCTAGTTTATTGGTTTGCTTGGACTGTATTATCAAAACTAGTGCTTTGGTTTGTTTGTGGGGTTTGAATGAAACTCATAAAAGTAGGTCTTGTTGCAATTGTACGTACCTCATAATTATGTTACCTTTGAACTTAAACGACTGCATTAGTAACTTCAGTAACATACTATTGTGCTTGATAATGTATCGTCTAGTCAGTGATATAATAAACCACAGCCTCAGCCCTGTGTTTCGGTAACTACAGAGCTAGTGGAGTTACTGGGCATAAGGGACTAAACATCTGTTGTCTGTGATGATGGACGCACGACATCACGGACGTAAAAATAATTTCTGTCTACTATCGTTGGTTGGACTTTAAGTTTAACACTGCTGAGGTGGGCAGGCGTGTTACCATTACATTACGTCTGGTCGCCTCGTTCTCTAAGTAATTTAATTATAGATAAAGAATCATATTGCAGTATAAGGAAGATATTTGAATAGATCACTTTAAATTTAATTTGCATTCTGTATTTTAAGTGCAAATTAAATTTCAGATGTACGAGTAAATAACATCTGATTTAGGATTTATACTATACTCGCGTGCAAGTAAATCGACTCAAGCCTCAAGTGCGCATAAAAAGTGATATAACTAAAAAATGACTTATTTTACCTCTATATAATGTTTTACATAATTAAAGCCTAGTAATTAGGCTTTCAAATGGTAGCATAATATCAGTAATTTAAATAAACACTTGTACTTAGAATGCAACTGAACGCAACCTCCCGTAAACTGCTCTGCGCTCTATTCACAACTTGCGCGACACAACCCCCTATAAAACCCCCTGTAATCGTTTTTTTCTTATCAGTCGCTCATTAGACGTTGACCTGAACACATCTCTGCAAATTAAAGCCGTCATTTGAAGAAAATTATGGATACAACACCTGAAGAAGCCGCTCAAGTCGTTGCCCTGTTGCAAGAAGGGTTGAACCAGCGAGAAGTCGCTCGTCGTTTGAATATGAGTCAGTCCGCTGTCTCGAGAGTATACAGAAGGTTTCAAGAGACTGGTGCCTTCACTCGGAGGCCTAATACCAGCCGACGCCGGTGCACCTCGGAGCGTGACGACCGGTTTTTGGTCTCGACCTCTCTCCGAAATCGACACCTTACCGGCGTAGATGTGCAGCAGGAGCTACGTCAAGTTCGCGGGGTGACTGTCAGTCAGTGGACAGTTAGAAGAAGGTTGAAAGAAGCTAACCTTACTCCGAAAAGACCCGCTACAGGCCCGAAGTTGACCACAGCTCATCGTCAAGCACGCCTTCACTTTGCTCGAGAACATTTGGATTGGAGCATAGAGCAATGGCAGTCAGTCCTGTTCACAGATGAGACGAGGATGTGTCTCCATGGCAGCGACAGGAGAGGTCGGGTATACCGTCGTCCCGGTGAACGGTTTTCACAGTGCTGCTTTGTGGAAACCGTTGCATATGGTGGCGGATCTTGCATGATGTGGGCTGGAATTTCCTTAGAAGGCAAAACGGACCTTGTTTTCGTTCCTGGGGGAGGCCGGGGAGGAGGTCTGACCAGTGATCGTTACATTGAAAATGTTCTACTGGATCAAGTTGTCCCTTATCAAGGCTTTATTGGGGAAAATTTCATCTTGATGCATGACAATGCCCGATGTCACACTGCTCGGGCCACACGTGATTTCCTGAACGAAGTTGGAATTCACACTATGCATTGGCCAGCGCTCAGCCCCGATTTAAATCCCATTGAGCACATATGGGACGAGCTCAAAAGGAAAGTTAGAGCGAGGAATCCAGCTCCGACAAACATCAATGAGCTCAAGACTGCGTTGGTAGAAGAGTGGGGTCGAATACCACAATCATCCATTAAAAAGTTGATAAGGTCGATGAAGAATCGCATGAGAGCAGTGATCAGAGCTAGAGGAGGGAATACCAAATATTGACACGAATATTTTTTTATCTTACGCACATTTTGTTTCATTTAAACACAATAACCCCATACTGTGAAATTGTATGAATTTTCAACATTTTTACATTATCATTAGCATTAACCTTTTTTACTAAACTACTAATCGATTTTCATGCAACTTACACCATTTAAAGCTCAATTACTAGGCTTTAATTATGTAAAACATTATATAGAGGTATAATAAGGCATTTTTAGTTATATCACTTGTTATCGTACTTGAGGCTTGAGTCGATTTACTTGCACGCGAGTGTATTTATCTTTATAAAAACACCGCATTCACCGATAAAACTGCGAACGTGGGAGTGTTATCACCATTATAAAGTAAGAGAATGTCGAACGTAATCTTCAATAAAATTGTGCCTAAAAACTCAATTGGCATGGATGGAAATAATTGATTTGCAACAAAGAGTCGACGCTGCGCAGTGGAAGGGCAAGATAATTATCTGTGCGCGTCGGATTGCCGGTGGCATTAATTTTTAGGGTTCAATAGGAAAGTCGCCATAATCCGTGTAAGCTTCGTTGTTTGCCAAATAAAGTTTCTAGTTACACTGGACCTTTATAAGCCTTCGTAATTACTTTGCTTTTTCATGTACTGAACTCAGAATAGAGGTTGTATGAAAGTTCACATCTAAAATCGTTACAACAATATTTTATTCATATAAAATTAATTTCACAAATATGAGTAACATTCACAAAGTTAAAAAAATTGAAAAGTAAAAGATTACTGCCAAGTATTATGTTGTCTTCTATTATTAGTAGTAGGTAGGTATGTTATTTTTCTTTTATAGTATGATTATTTGCTTCATAACAGGGTAGAAAACGAAATTCGTTATTATCGTGAAATCCTTCTTAATTCAAACCAATGTGTTTCATTAAACACATTGATTTGCATTTAGAAGGGTTTCAGTCATCAAAAAGCTTTTATAAGTAAGGTAAATTAATTTAGGTCTGATAAAGGCACTTGTAATGTCCAATGCAGCTATCGATTCGGATTATTCGTCAAACCGTGAAAAAAACTTATTTTAAATTATACGATGTGCAAAGGAAAAATAAATTTATCAATCGTCTCTTCAGAGAAATTCCTTCCATAATTCTTCTGATTTAAGCTCAGTAATAATCAGAGTCTAAGTGTCTAACATGATCGTAGTGCATTCACTAAACTCTAATTGCTTGTGCGTTCGCATTAGATCAGCGTAATAGGCTTATTTTGTTCCCCTTTAGCGTTGAGGAAATACGAAACTCATTCATCAGACATAGCACGTGGGCTGGGCATGTATATCTCAAAATCAACGGCCGATGGTGCAGACCAGTTAGGAACGGAAACCACGTTTTAGAAAACGTAGCATAACATGCTCTCCGACCTGCTGGATTGACGACTTGGAAGGACAGGTCGCATAAGCAAAGCACTGAGATGTCAGTAGTGGATTGCGATAGGTCGAAAATAAAAAAGTACTGAGATCTACGGGTTTAGTGTAGACTAATTGAATACTTCAATTAAATTTGAAATTGATGAAGCGTCTGAAAACCCTTATCCGTTGTTAAGTACTCATAATACAGGCTCTACGCTTAACTTGGGGCTAGATGGCGCTGTGTGAATGTCAGTGGATATTTAGTTATTTATAGTTTGATTTAGTAATAAATTGACGATTTATTTATTATTTTTAATTAAAAGCTGGTGCCAACAACGGCAAGCATCAAACCAAAATGAACCATCAAAGTAAATTCATCCAGTTCAAAATACTGAGGTATCAAATAAACGTAAAAATGGAATTCGATGAAACAAGTCAAACGGAACCCTAATTATTAAAAACCTATCATAATTGACCAGGTTTTTTAATCCACCAGCTTAATTTTCGCGACCGTTCGACGTCGATGTGTCAACCCTGATGTGCCGTGACGTGCGGCCTATCGCTTTGAAGCGCCAGCGGCGCGGAACAAAGTGGATAAGTTCGATTTTAAATTTCATTTGTTTTTCGAATGCGAAATAAAGGTTTAGCATTTGCGATTTAATGGAACTGAATTAAGCCTTAAGGGACAAGTTGAATACTGCGTTGCTATTTTGAATATTTTTATATTTTCATACCGAAAGTGCGAGGTGATAGATCGTATCATACTCTTAATATGGCAAACCAAGTGTCTTTCCTAATAAAGTATCACTTACAAAAAAAAGTCAATCATCATCATCCATATCCAGCATCATTAAATGTTCCCACCGAGGGGCACGAGGGTGTAAAGACCTTAGTCGTCCACGCGAGCCCAGTGCGGATTGTATGACTTCACGCACAACCTTTGAATTTCTTCGCAGGCGTGTGCAGGTTTCCTAATGATGTTTTCCTTCACCAAAAGATCGTCGGATAACGTACATATAATTTTGAAAATATATTGGTACGTGGCAGGACTTGAACCTGCGCCCTCCCGATCGAAAGGCGACAGTCCACACCATTAGGCCACCGGCGCTCTTAAAAGTCAATATTCATTTATTATTTCCATGAATTCAGGAAAAAACATCAGTACTTTAATATTTATCTAGACTCTAGTGCTTGCGTAACTACCAATAAATGTTATCTCGGCAAAAGCAACGTTAAAAACATGTTACACATTTTATATTATTTTGTAAGAGTCTCCTGCACCTAAAATGATTGTTAAAGTAATATCACCCACGTAATCTTGCATTTGCGGCTCAATAGTCCCTGATATCATGCAACCGGTTTATCCAGACCTCTTTAGCCACCTTTGTCTTTCTAAAAGATACACGATCAAGGTGTCTACTATGAAAATAATAGGTCAGGTAATATTGGTTATGTCAATATACCCACGCGTGTCCTTTATTGGTTGGAATTGCCCCTAACCGTTATCAATGAGACGTTTGTTGTTTTGAATTTACGAGGTGGTTCCTTAGTAATATGTATCTCCCATTGCAGGTAACGAAACCATAGTATCAAATGAGCTGTTTAATACTATGGTTTTGTCATTTGTTAATGAAGTTAGACTTATGCTTTTTTTATAGAAACCTTAAAGGGAATCATGAACCTAATACATAAACATAATATAGAGAATTTACTACATTCAATACCTACACAGTCCTGATATTTCATTGTTTTAATATTAAAACCTTAGATGTTATTTGTAAGACTTGGAAGCAGCCCGAATATTTCATTTTTATTCAAATATTGTTTGCCTGTTTTATAAAGATGTTAGTTTACGTTAAACACATTTTATTAGTACAGATGAACATAACCCAATAATTATAATGAATAAACGTTTCCTCATAAATTAAACACCACAGAATAAAATTAATATATTTTAATTATTTATAAATAAGGCCGCCTTTTCCCAAAACTTTTCGTTCCTCATCACGATAAACCAGTTAATCATCAACGCGCGGCTAATTTGAAAATTTAATGTATTTTATAACACTGTTATTTCAAATTTGTTTTAAACAGATGCCCGAGCAAACTCATGCCGTGGGGAGACTCGCAAAAATAATAAAGAAAATTGGACGGGAATTTCATATTCGAGGGATTCTCATTTTTGTAAAAACAAACCTTATGAAATTATCATGCCGCTTTCATTAAAGCAGCAAGTAACGGGAAATTCTAATAGGTTCAGATATAGACAAAATACAGGCGTTAAATGTATCTGAAGGTCTGCTTAGTCTTTTTTTGTTATTTATTGGAGTATGTCTTCTTTAACTAAGGGTCAACTTGGATAAAGTCTATTCATAAATATATGAGTCCATTCAATTCAATTGGTATAGCTGTGTTCAGGATTGATGTATGGGGTCATTTTTTTAAAATGCAACTAAGTTGTTTACTAGTACTGTTCTGATTTCATATGGAGAGAATGAAAAAGTTGCATCGGAACGATATCGACGACGCATTTGCATTTGTGTCATCTTCTCTTACGGTTTTGGCTTCTTAAAATTAATATAAAACATATGCTGTTGTGTTCTTCATAATAAGATACGATCTGATCAAGACTATAAAAACTAAATCCTTATAAATACTTCATGTTTTTATAAAAAGTAAAAAGTAGCGTTCACAGTAGTAAAAAGGTACGTAGTTAAAAAAATAATGATGGATTTCATTGATATAAATCCGATCACTCGTTTTTTAATCGTTAATCTTTTTTAGCACAACATAATATTATCATACTTAACAATCTAAAATCCTGTTAAATCTGGTAGTGTAATTTGATATAATTGCGTAAGCGATGAAATTTGAATATTCGCAACATACATTTCATTCAAAGATAGAAAAGTACAAGCAATCACGGGCAGCACTCCCGAATTGAGCTCGCCTCGTAGATAATTCAGGCTATTTTCGTCGTTTCTGCCAGGTACAGTTCAGCATCGAAATAATTACTCGTGGGAAACATACAAAGCCGAGCTGCGGATTAAAATCACGAGCCTGGAAATTAGAGCTTTGTGAATCGAAGCTAACGTAATTAGGTGTTGAACATTTCGTTCCGTGAAAGATGCATGTGTCTGTAGTGCAGTGTATACTTTTAGTAGTTGTGATATTACTAAAAATAATTTCGTGTTTGTTCCTTGAAATAAATTAAGTATTGTTTGGTCACAGAATACATACGTTTAATAGGTTTTTATTTAAATTCTGATTTTTGGGTAATGGGTTGACTATCTGCATATATCATTACTATTATGTGAGTTTTGGGGGCTATTCAGGACGACCTAGAAGATCTTTTGTGACTCGCTCCCCTTTAAGAGTCCGTCTAAAATTGGGGCACTTTTCTGGAAATTCAGGACCCTGCCCAACCTTATAGATGTATTATCATTTGAGAATAAATGACAGTTGCCCAAGCGGATATTTTTCTTCCGTTGTAGAGGACCACAATTACAGAGTAGGTCCATCGGTGTCTTTTTTCTTCTTTAAGTGTTCGAATCACTTAGCTTCATTTTGTGAAAATGATTTTTCAGCTTACAGTATCCAATCATTGCCCTTACACGAACCCTGACATTGGGTTTACTGAGCTGAAGGATTTCAGAGGTTCGCTTCTTTATTCTCATTAAAATCACATAATAATAATTATGTGATTTAAATGCTTTTATAAATTAAAGTTTGCGTTGTCCCTAAAATGGTCGCCTAAATAAATATGATTATAATAATAACACCTTTTAATTAGGTGAATGCACGTATACTTTCAAAGGATCCGCTTTGTAAGGTTTAAGGGTAGTGTGAGGCAATGTTTGTGCAATTTAGTATGTTTATTATTCTCTTGGATTGTTTGCGCGAAACATGCGAATGGGGGATGTAAAGTACATTACGTGTACGCCGATCAAGAGTCGGGCTGTGGTTGGAGACGAGCGTTGCTAAGCGGATTTAGCGGTGCCTTTGTACCTGTATTTCTTGTGTAAATACTTAAATATGGTGTATTTCTGATATCGTGAAAAACTCGCACGGAGTAAAATTTTATTATTCTATATACATAGATATTCATTATCTTGAAACATAACTATAGCATAACACAAATAATATAGACCCGCTAGCTAAAAAATTTTAAATACCAATAAAATGATGCTATGAAGCTTGAGGAATAGTGAGTCTTAGATGATGAGTTGTTTACACACTTATATTTTACATTTATAATTTTGATAATATATAACAGAGAACCATCACATACTCGCACATACATTTGAATCGTTGGAGAAGCTAGTTTTCAACATTAGATATAGACTTCAGTACCTGAGAAGTAAGATGAAATAAAAAATAATATTCGATTAGATATGTCTAATATAAAAGGTTTTTTTAAACATTAAGCTAGCTGAATGCATTTAAAAAGCTATATAAATCGCTTCTTATTGAACCACTACCTTATGTTGGTGTTATTACATAAGCTGAGTGCATGGAGCTCATCCCTCTCTAGATTCATCAAATTGTTTACACTTTACACTTGCCTGGATATTTGTTTACTAATTGCCCTTGTTACTGTTACAACAAATATTCTCAGATAGCGCGCCGGGTTGGTTGGTCACACAATTAGATTTAATCACTTTAGGATTCGCAAGGAATATACAATATATTGAATGTAATGGAAGGCAAATGGTGCAGGAATTACACGCATAAAAAATACGTCAATTTTAAAATTGTAAATATTTATTTACGGAATTAAAGTAACTTTTTTGTTATTCAAAGTAATTTTGCTATGATGTCCAAAATATTGATTAAAAATTATTTTTTAAGGTTATTTTCGACTTATAAATCTATTGACATAATATTTTAAACATAATTATAAAAATTTTCTTTACTAGAGTCTACTAAAATATAAAAAAATGAAGAATGCTATTTATATTTTTACACCATCAAAGTCTATCAGATACATGCTCGTCACGGTCATCGTCAATTCATATCACAAACCAGGTGAACAAAAAAAAAAAGGCTGCTATTAAATTACCACGGCGTGTACCACCAACAAACAATTCAACATTACAACGAACATCAATCACAACAATTAAGCGACCGCAGCGCCGCCCACCACCTCTTCTAAACAGATCACGACACTAAAACCAAGTGACGTACATAAGCGCAAAAAATCGCCTCGATTGAAAACGACCGCTTTCAATAATCCATTAAACTGTACTGCCAGTTCTGACGGATGATGCGCCGTGTGACTGATGACCTGCGATTGTAAAACTGTGACAGAAGCTGAATGATCGTCGTACAGGGTGTTTTATGGACGCTGTGTTAATTAATACATGCGTGATACCATTATATACCTATATACATGGATGTTTAAATAAATACGGATAGATTGTTATTAATATTTGAAATGTGTCCCCCGAAGCGACCACTGCTCTCTATCATAGATAAAATAAATATACTAAACGCCGTTTTGACAAAAAATAAATCATATTTTGCAAATTGTGCATTTACCTAAGAAAAGTAATTCCTATGGTTTTTCCTTTTGATCACTTCGGTTTTCGCACCATTTTATAACATATTTTTAAGTCAAGCTCTGATGAAAGATGCGAGTTAAACGTCTTAACATTTGTTGCTTGAAACACATAAACTGGCAAAATTTTGAAACACTCCGTCCGTATTCTTTTATACGTCCATACCACAGATTTCCCAATACAGGAGATGCGGCAAGCCGCGTTTAAAGTGCGACAAATGTAAGCTCAACGAGCATACACTGGCTACCAGTTTACACTCTGTGTGACGAGTCAAGACGCACGAATATTAGAAAAAAATACCGTATTTTTCCCAAAATGCCATCCTGTGCAATTGTAACATGCCATCATCGCAATAAATCAGTAAATTTACCAAGAAATATAATATATTTTCACAGGTAAGAACCGAAAAGAAATTGCGACACTGGGACTGCCTATAAACTTGGCGGCTTGTCCAGTCTAATGTATATTCTGATGTCTGTGGTCCATACCTATATATAACTCACACAGTAGGCTCACCCACCTAGGCTCTTACTTTGCCAGCTTATAGTAGAGGAACTTAACAACAAAACAATAATAATAATAATATGTACACCCGAGTAATGGGTGTCTCCATATTGACATTACATTTTCTAGATGTAAGTAACTACAATTTACAATTTCAATAAAACGATTTTACTCATAAAAACCGAATTCGAAACAGTTGGTGTAATAGCGAACTTCTGATACTTAATATAAAGGTCGTTGAATAATATTAAATCGATTCTTAAAAAATAAAGAAATCTATTTAGGAATGTATTTATTTTTGAAGTTACAAAGAGATGAAACTTTTTCCTTCAGCATAAATCAAGAGCCAATACCATTATTTTGAGAAGCACTAGTTTTTTTTTTATTTAGGTTAGTTACTAGTCGAAGCAGTTAATTGATTGGTGGTAAAACGAATGGAATCTGCAACGACGATGACGTGCTAAATAAATACTTAAATTTGCATCCGGGTTTTTTCTAAAAACGCTAACTAAGTAACTAGCATACATATTAGGGACGCCGCAAAAAAGTACAATGTTCGATTTGAAACGGGCGTATTCCAAATTCCATTATACGGCAACGTGCGTGTTTTGACAAGTGACGTGTGTCGTTTGACGGATGACCTCCGCAGATTATTAATGTGCTTTTGGGATGAATTCTATTGCAACGGTGGAAATAGAAGGCATAAAAAGCATTAAGTAAAATACATTTATCGTCAACAAGTTCTTTTTCGCATCATAGATAAACAATAAACTGACATGCACAATCACGAAGAAACGTCAACCAAAATATGTCAGAGCCGCATTACACGTACGTATAGTTATACCTATATCACAAAATTATCAATTTCAATTTTGACCTTAACGCTTCAACGAAAGGGTACAAAATCAAAAAAGCACGAGCTCACAACTATATTATGACAAGTGGAATTGATGAAAATTCTGCCTTTGTGAGCTTTGGCACGGAAAACTTTTTGAGAGAGATTGTGCATCTAGTCAATGATGTAAACAGTATAGATTCATGATATGCTCACAAAACAATCGAAAAAAGTGTTCCGAATGCAGTGACAGAACACATACACATATTTCGAATGAGCGTACATTTACCTAAACAAAAGAGTACAAACTGTACTCTCCTCATCGGTTCGTTTTTGAGGCACGTATGGCGTATCTACCTTTTTATATACAGAATATCATTGCATCTAGTTAGTTAATTGTTTATCTAAGTATCACACCTATTCTGTTACGAGTACCTAATTCAGTTCACAATATTTGAGTTTTCATTTTAAAGAATTAGTTATATTAATAAACTTTTCTCTGGCACGTTATTTTTATTAATCAACAGCCATTTCATTCACCTGATAGTAAGAGATACGCCTGGCCTCAGGTCAGATACAGAGTTGAAGGAAAACAGAGGCATTTATTTTAAATGAACCGCTACCTGTGATTTCATTTAGGTCTCTTATTACCCGGTAGCTACAGGTTATACCGAATAATAGAAGTGTAAACACTCCTATTTTAAGAAATGTCTGGCAATGCGGTGGCAATTAAAAACTGCTGAACACCGAATTAAATATCTATTTAATAAAACCATATAAAGTAATATTCAGTGATTCTTCAATTAATTAAAGATAGCTTTAAAATTAAAGCACTTATCCATAAAACACATTTTTTGTTGCAACACAAAGCAACAAAGTGTACGCAATGAATAACCTGTAAAGTACCTTGTGTGACCATGCTTTATTAGCTGTCAAAATTGAGGCTTTACAATTTTATCTTAATTAAAGGTATATGTTATTTTATTCAAAATAAATTTACATATCAGGACTAAGAGTGATTAATTTTGTTCCAAATGTTAATTTAATAGTCAGTCACTAGATAGATGCATAAAATATGGGATTTTGTGCTATTGTAATGTACGTAAAACGACAACAATGTATCAAGTATAGTGTTACACAATGGTTACACACGATTCTAACATTTGACATCTACTTGGGAATAAACTGTTGTTGCCACGTCAGTATCAGGTTTATTGCAGTGATCATGCGACAGCGAATGATCTAAAGCAGAATTTCTGACAGTTAAAAGTTCAAAATATCTTTTATAATAAAAATGATCGCATTAAATAAATACAGAATTACAATTGATGATGTCAATACATCGCTTTTGTGTGATTTTGCTTGACAAAAGGCTCTCATCAATGAGTGGTTTCGAGCTGACGCTTTACTATAGTAAGTTACCAGCTTGGTTGACAAAAGTAAGCGTCATGTAGTCAAGCTACATGTGAATGAAAAATCATAATAAGTATGTTGTTGGACAACCATAACGGTCCCAGTACAAAGTATACATTTACGTAAACACCATTGTGTCTTCGAGTTCACTGTCACTATGCAGTAATTTCTTAAATTATATTTGATTACAAACTGCTAACATTAAGATTTTAAAACGAAATTATGTCTTAGTTTTACCATGACATGAACCAATACAGTTTCAACTTTACAACATTGCACTTCTTGCTTTGTTTTAATTTATTACGACGTCGATACCGATACAGACTTAAAAGTTTCCAAACGACACTATGCTCACAAAGTTTTTAATAACAACCGACACTAGGGAACAAGTTAAGAAATATTCATGTATACTTTGAAATTTTCTTCAGCTACGTCTCAGACAATATTCTCGGTAAGTGTAGAGAAAAGAGCATCCGCGATATCAAAAATAATCTTATTTTATGGTAAAGCGTCTTCCGCAGGTGTTTACATAGTAGGGTATGAGCGAGTTTTAAGTCGTAAAGTGTATGAAGCACATAATGTGGGTATAACTTCAATAGACTTTTAAGTCAAGACATCAATGCAAATGAAGGTTTTTTATTTGCAATATAAATGAAGCAGACAGACTGGACTAGAGCGGCGGATCACAGTCTGTAACCCTTTTATGTATAAGTCATTCAATTTGTTGAGTTTTTACTCCAACAATGTTCTATGGCTGGATTTGCAATGGTGACATATCGAATGGTAACATACGGTTTCATATTATTTCCCATTTACATTTATATAATTTACTATACAATTATTAATACTTAGTCCGTAGATACTTTTGTTCTACAACTACAGCCACAAGCATCCCAATAATTGATTAAAACTAATCGCCGCTTTAATGAATTCCAACAAGTAATACGAACGATAAACGCGATGTCTGGACCAAAAGTGGTCCATCCCAGCCCATGTAAGCGATAGCATTGCTTAGGTGCGCGCGCGCATTTAACATACAATACACGATGGGCGTTCCGTGTGGCATTGGCTTCAGGATTCATGTCCAGTGATGATCAAGCGATGGTAAAGCTAGTTTTTACATTTATATTAAAAGGCCCAAAAGCGTGTATTGTTCTTTTCAAGTAACGATACACGTACGCCAATGTTATATACCTACATTGGCATAAGTGCAGGGTTCTAATATGAATTGCTTATAATTTATCGATTCCACTTCTCATTTAAGCTTTTGACATGGCACGTTTTAGGTTAAATATCGTTATTTTTCAAATGCACATTTTATTTTGTTATAAACTATTTTCCAGCCGTCTCAAAAAGAAATTCAGTGAAAAGTTGGACACTCCATGCAGTACAACACAGTCCTAGAATACTACACTTCGCCGACGGATGCGCTCGGTCTGTAGTTTTTGTGGCGAGTGACCTTTTCATAACGAGTTCGGAATTTTAGATGAATCATTAGCAAGTCGAAAAAAACTAACGAGAAATGGGTCATCACTTGAGTTTATGTAAATAAGCCATTGGGTTACTCTACTAGGACCCAGATAAATACAATCGGGGAAAGGTCCTTATATTGTTCTTGCGTGTCTCTGTTGAACTTTTGTGAACGACCTTTTTTATTTTCTAGTATTTGCGTAAATAGTTTATATCATGTATGTATTTTATGGATTTATGCTCGTTCTCCCAAGTTCCAGGGTACAATATTATGAAAATTTGGGTTAATTCATGGGCACCTGATATATTTATTGAAAAAAGATGTTATGAGAAAAACTTTTGGAAGGGAGACAATTAGCACTGTTTGTGTGTACGAAAAACCGATGATTTTTAAATTAGATAAGTACTTTGAAACTTTAATTCATCTTTCACTTATTTCATTTTTTTTGGGTAAGAATTGGTGCATTCGCTTTTGCACATTGCGCGAGTCTCTGCAAATTTGGGCGTAGTCCATGGGTTTCCGGATTTCCCCATTACTCCGATGGTAGTGTGATTGATCGACATAGACGAGTAACATCAATAGGCATGATTCCCCTCTAAAAAAGGGCATAAGATGGCAAATGGTCAGCGTTTTTAGTGAGAAAATTTTGCCACCTACTTACTCGGAACACATTTATATTATACTCTTATATTTAAATGTTTACACACAGACGGAAAGATGGTATGCATTTCTGCTGGCATACTTCACACAAGTGATTTATCTTTTGATTATTTCGCTTCTGAATGCACCGGCGCCGTTAACGGCACGCATTAAACTGGCATCAGTATCACACTGCAATGGTGTCGTGTAAACCTGGGTTGTTAGCATTACTTGTTGCCTAACTATAGTCTCTTTAAGAGCGCCTTTTAAAGGCAACTATCAAGTGCGTACGATAAAATTTATAGCTCGGCCGTGCGTGTATTAAGGATATAGCATTATAGAACTGTTGTATACTAGTTAGCATTGTCGTCTGCAGTCTTGGGAGGAACCTGAACAATATTTTTAACAATAATACATATTCCCTACTTAGTTTAGTCTGTGGTGGTCTCTTTAGGGTACCTACTGTGACCTTTGACGCATTTCAATCAAATCTATACTAATATTATAAAGCTGAAGAGTTTGTTTGTTTGAACGCGCTAATCTCAAGAACTACTGGTCCCGATTTGAAAAATTCTTTCAGTGTTAGATAGCTCATTAATCGAGCAAGGCTATAGGTTATATATCATCACGCTACAAGCAATAGAAGCGGAGCAGCAATGAATAATGTTTCAAAATCCGGGGGGAAAATGTCTTACTTGGAGATTCCGCTGCGTACGCTGCGTAAACGGTTAAAGTTTCGCAAAAGTCATGTATTTTTTACCCTTTCAAAGGTCTACAAAAAAGTCCGCGACAGCATATGTCTATCTTTTAAGGTTAGCTCCCTATAACATATTTTTTGCTAAAATTTTTTTCTAAAATAATGCATCATTTTGCGAAGCTAATTTCATAAATATGATATCAATTCTTATCCAAATAAATACTTTATTTATCACAAGTATTTCATTTTAAACAAAATTGCCCCTTACATCATTCAATTTAAATGAATATCTTATGATATATCGCAGTT
>PQWD01007217.1:0-17050 GCA_019425675.1 Leucinodes orbonalis | reverse complement strand
GTCTATTCAGTGCTATCAATATCAAACCAATTCTAATTTAATTAAATTATAGTCGATAATAATCACTATCAGTATAAGTAAAACTGATAATATATTATGTGTACTAAATATTAATGTATACTACTAAACAAATGCCTCTTAAAATAACACTAAGAGTAATTCATCATATTATGATTTTTAATTCATTTTACAAACATTTTAAAATTACTATGAACATTTCGTTTTTTATGTATTTTACGCTCAGATCCTTATTGATAAAAGAGCCCATTTTTTATGTTGTGCCGGTAAAAAAAACTCTTTTGAGATCTAGAGATACTATTTGTATCGTGTATCATTCAGAATTCACCTGTTAAGTTTTAATATTAAAAATAATATCTTACTTCCAAAGGCAAATTTAAAATTTCTATTCAAATCAACGCCAAACGATCCTTCACGATTTTTTCTCCAAAGTCTATCCTGAAACAGCAATACCTCTTTGAAAAAAAAAACATAAGATTTATTACATCATAATTAATACTTTTTGGTATATATAATTCGGACTTATTAGCCCTTTGACCACCAAAGTAAAGTATCCCAAACAAATAGATTTTTCACTATGCCTGGACTCCTGGCGGATTCATTTCCCACTGGTTCCGTAAGAGACAGCCTAAGAATCTTTAGCAGAAAACGGTAAGCAGCGCCCTTTCGTTTTATGTGTACTGCCTTCTTCAACCCGCGTGCCAAGCGTGAAGATTATGGAAAAGCCTTTCACAATTGTGGAGGAGGCCATAAGTCCAACAATGTAATTGATTGTGGAAGAAGAACAAGAAATATAATAAATATAAGCAGAAGATAGTAATAAAGGTTACCTCTGTATGACTGTATTCGTAACCATCTGGGTTCAATACAGGAACAAAACACCATTCGTATGTAAGTGCCACCTTTTTTAATGTACTGTCCTTAGAATACGGGGCGTTAAGTACCTCTAAAATCATATACGTGACAAAGGCAGGCGAGATCCATTCTCGTGCGTGTATTCCACCTTCGACAACGACTGTGGATCTGTACATTAACGATTCTTATTTATAATTTGTTTAAAGAACAAACCGAAGTAGGTATCTAATATAGCTAGAACAATTAAAGTTTACAATAGCGAAAACGGTTTCCACAAACCAATTAGTACAATTATTCGCTTCAATTTAAATCTAGGTGTTAATTCAGGAAAAATAACAAAATCAGTTCATAAGGATATGATTTTATCTGTAATTTGTGTGTCATTTGTGGTAAGAAATAAATAAATTTTATTATTTTATGTAAAAATATTATTCATTCAACTAAAATATTGGGACATTGGCTGAGTATGCAAAATAATTCTGATATTCTTATTATGAATTTCGCACGTCAGGCCGATGAACCGACGACTTGCGAAATTTTCTGTTGGATGCTGGGTGAGGAAAGTGCAAGACCGGGATATCTGGCGAAAAATATGGGAAGACCTATGTCCAGCAGTGGACTGCGATAGGTTAAAAGAGAGGGAGAGATGTGTCCCCAAAGTGTCAGATTGCAGTCTATGTTGTAATTTTGTAAAATATATTTTTGTATACTAATTTTAGTATTTCAAACTATGATACGTAATTTCTGGATTGTTTCCATTTATTCACTGCGGTGTTGCAATACGGCCATGCTGTTTTTTTAGATTTTTTTCCTAACATAATCTATGGCTCTGGCAGATGCCGCTAAATGTAATAATATTTTGTGAGTTTCCCTTCGATCATGGAAACTATATATGATGAAGGGGTTTCCGTACAAAATCTGGCCGGATTTTGACACACTTTTGGTGTTAGCGAGACTTAGCTTTTTTTATACGTCCATGGTATAACTGTTGTTTAGTATCCTTATTGCAGGTTTCTGCTTTAGTTTGGGGCTAGATGGCGCTGTGTCAATGTCAGTGGATATTTATTTATTTTATGTAATGTGTATTTTACTTTGGAATTTAATAAATAAATAATATTCTACATATTTTTTGTAGAATTATTGTATATTAATATTTTTTTATTCCACCTATGGAACTAGGAAAGATTGTCCAAAATATTTGTTTGTTGATGAAAATTGCCCTAATTTGGCCAACTATCCGCGTAATGTAATTTGAACACAAACCTCCTCCTTGATCCTTTCAAGATGATTGATACGGCCATTATATGTCGTCCTTCGTATGTTTTTCCAATAGAGAACAACTTGACCTCGCTTGGATATAATTTGCTAACATCTTTGAGCCAACTATATATGTCGTTCAGTCGGAAATAATTTCGCCAGTCAAAGGACGCCATTTTGCGCCTAATATAGTGTTTGACTGTTTGTTTGTCGAATGCACTGAAAATATTAGGTGAGGAATTCCTTAAAGTTCATTTTATGTAAATAAAAAATACTTGTGACAACCCATGTGGTGTTATGGTTTAGACGACGACTATTACACCAAGGGTTTCGGGTTCGATCCCCGTGCTGTACAAACATTAGAGTCCATGATCATGTCTGTTTGTATTGGTCTCGGTGTTTTCTATGTATGTATTTACAAAACAAAACGTATATATGTATGTTTATGCGTTGTTTTGTAGCCATATTACAGGCTAAAGCATAGTTAATGGCTAAATGGCACTGTATAAATGTCAGTGGATTGGATTCTTTTTTTCTGTAGCATTATCGATATTTTATAACTTTGTGTTTATTAGCTGTGTGATGACATTAGATAAAAATACCACCTCTGCAGATCTGGTATAATTGTTGTCAAATAAATGCCTTCATCTTCTGCCTCTCGCAAAAAACGAGCCCGTTCTTCTGGCGACACCACAAACTCGACAGGTTTATTCAATGATGTAGGCGGTTGCCAGAAGTTAACATCGTAGGAGTCACTTAAATTCTTGAAGAAGTCCAAATGGTTTTCATATACCGGCACTCCACGGTACAGCGTGTAGTTATTATACTTTTTACAATCAGAAAAATTTAAACCGAATATGAATATGGCAGTAAAATACTTTTGAAATACATTGTTTGTGTCAAGATGTTTGCAGCAAATACATAATTGATTCAGCCTCGGAGATTATTCATTTTTGCTTTATAAATATATGTCAGTGGTGACACAATATTTTACGTTTAAAAATCATGTAAACAAAACGTTTTGTTTATCTTATATCATCAAATAATCATAAATTTGATTTCACTACTAATATTATCATTTCATAATTATGCTCTTATTATATTTTTATCCAAAAAAAGAGCGTCCGTGGCTCAATGGTGTGGACTGTCGCCTTCCTACCGGGACGACGGAGGTTCAAATCCCGACACGTACCAATGTGTTTTCGAATTTTCGAAAATATGTGTACGTTATCCGACGCTCTTACGGTGAAGGAAAACATCGTGAGGAAACCTTCATGCACGCCTGCGAAGAGATTCGAAGGTGTGTGTGAAGTGGTCGAATCCGCACTGGCCCGCGTGGACGACTAAGGCCTATCATTCTATACGGGTAGGCTCGTGTCCCTCGTGTTTAATGAGCTGATGATTTTTTTTTTTTTGATCACATTATGTTTCGACTCCTAGCTATTAAAGTCATAGCTTGATGAAATGTGTTTTTTTATTACTGTATTCATTGATGAATCCTAAGCTTTGTAATAATAATTAAGTATTATGCAGCCATAAAAAATGTTGCAAAAACGGAATATTACGTGATCTTTGAAAGCCCTTTGGGTGCGCTAGGTTTGCGACAAAAGTTAGGCAAAAATATTTTAATAAAGGTCATGAAATTATTTTTAATATAATACCTTAGGTCTACTCCTAAAGTATGCTGTCGCGGGGAAATAAAAGACAATTTTTTATTAGATAAGAGCTTCTGCCCGACATTCAATCGAATGCTTTCTATCGGCTGTTGATTAATTCTAAACATTTATCGTGCAATTTATTATTTATCACAGGTATTTCGAAAAAAATGACTTTTTGCAATTGTTGCCAATGTATATCTAAGACGTTATCTTATCAGTTAAGGAAATTATCGAACAAAATAATTGTCATATACCAAGCGCGCATATAATTATATGACTGGGTTGGTGAGGTGAAAAATACATTGAAATGACATAGTTGTCTCAGTAACGCAATCTATCTGGATGATAGCATCAGGTTGTTACAAATCTTTTTATAAATTATGGTATCAAGTTTATCAAACTTCCTATCACAAGCATGCAAAATGATAAGATAATATTATCATTATTTACGTCAACGAATTTATTGCACGAATGTCTTCAATGCCACCAAAGCTATTACCATTTCAGACAAACGTGTTTATATAAAACAAAAAATCATATGAATAATACATTTAAACATATATTTCAAAAATGATACATTACAGCCAAAAACAACACAATAAAATATAAAAACATGATCCTATGCGCATGCGCAGACGCCGAGTTAAACAAATTGGCCCTAATTCGTCGCTGTTTCGCCGTCATTATCTCCATAAGACTACGAGCATTTCCTCACAGTTGGGCAAGATTTGGTCCGGTGGTAGTGCGTAACCGTATGTCCGTTGTCCCGTAGAAGGAATGTGAGCACATATCTGCAACAAGAACATGCTTTACTAGGTGGTAGACTCGATACTGAGTCGTCTAGGTAGGTACCACCGCAGTGCCAGATATCATCCCGTGAAACAGGAGTGTTATGCACTTTTGTGTTTCGGGAAGAGGGCACTAAAGCTAGTGAAATTACCGAATATAAGAGACCTAACATCTGTTGTCTCTAGTGACGGGCGCCACTGCGCTCAATGAGACACTTCTCATTGATGGAGAATAATAACTTTCTATCAGTTGTTGGTCTCCTTCAATGCCGCTCTATCATGGTCAGGCGTATCACTTACCATCAGGTGAGCGTCCAAACCGTTCTGTACACTAGTAACATAAAAAAATGCTCTTCATCATACTAACAAATTATATAGGGGAGTGTAAACGATAAAAAATCGCATATAGTGTTTCCCCGCAGGATTTGAACCCAAGTCCTCCAGGTCACGCATTCAAACAGTGTGCCCAATAGACCTCGGAAGCACTTGGTTTATAAACTACCATTAATAGTTAAAAAAACATAATACGACTCTCATAATAAAAACTTCCTACCCAACTTCATCTTTGACTGGTTTACTTAATGCTCAACTGGCAAAGTCGAGCATTGAGTTAACCAAATCAAACCAAAAAAAAAAACAAAAAATATGGGCTGAGCCCATATTTTTTTGCTGGATTATGGCATATCGAAAACAGTAGTTCAATTGACCATATCCATATCACTTACTTGACATTATAATTTTTTTTGACCCAGCTAGCGCTATTTCCAGAAATTCTTTGACCTGAAAGTAAAATGAATGGGAAAATAAGCTTGTAGTTGTAACCTACGTCAAAATAGCAGGAAGAATCTCAATTCGACCATACCTTTATGATGTACTTAGGTTTACGCATTAACATTATGATTTCAATTAGTGTCAAACCATTTGTCTCATTTTATGAACAGAATTGTGATATTCTTTTAAATTTCTGAACTTCCAAAATATAAATTAGTAAACATTTATCAAAACAATAAACTGCGTCTATGGTCTAGTAGTCACAGGTCACAGCGTTGAATTTTAGATTGCTACGTGATCCGGGAGTCGTGTGTTCGAATCCAGTATAATTTTTAACTATAAAATTTACAATAGTGATTTGTTTTGGAGCAATTTTGGTTTGGAATCATTGAATACTGAATCACCTAATTGTCCAAAATAAAGATGATTTCGTGTATCAAAGGGGCACGTTAAACTGTCTGTCCCAGCTGCAATCATAATAATAAATATCCACTGACATTCACACAGCGCCATCTAGCCCAAGTTAAGCGTGAAGCCTATATATATCGTCAACAACGAATCTTTGACTATGGCTATTGTGTGCGGGAAGGCCTGAGCACTGAAGCAGTCCGTAATAGGCTGATGATGATGGTAATAACATCAAAGATATGTATTTCATTTGGAAAGAGATTAATGCTTATTCGCCGTTAGCTTATACTAGCAAAAATATTGTCTTATAAAATTTTAACGGTAAGCAATCATAGATAAACAGTAATCTGACTAGGTGCAAAATTATGAAGAGACGTCAACCAAAAAATGTCCAAGCATCAGAACATACGTTTTACTCGTATTATAAATATATTATTAAGAACGTATAAATATTCCTTTAAATGTTGACCTTAATGCGTAATAAAAAGAGTGCAAAATCAAAAGCATGATCACACTACTATGTCTATTATGACATGCAGCAAACGACGTCAATATGAATGAAAATTATGCCGAGCTGATTTTTGCCGCAAACACTTTTTGAGTGAGATTGTTAATTATTGTTTATGTAAGTATCCAATAATAGAAGATAAATACGCCACAATGACCTCAAAATAATCATCAACGGTCATCACACTCACCCATTGTATCGTAAAATGTACCGACACTGTATTTTCTTCTGTATAATTTATACATTTTCAATATTGCTTGTTTACCGTAATTTTCCTGAAAACAAAAACCCATTTGAATTTTAAATGTTGCATGAATATTCTGCTCTCATATTGATGGCAATGGCTACTTGGGCGAGGAATTTCAATTTCATCACTAAGGTACCAAAATTGTTTGACATAGAAATAAAATATCATGAGAAAGATTGCTGTGTATTATTTTTAAACAGGTAATATTGTTGTACTTACTATGAACATATAAGCTTTGTAAATCTTCAGTTTTATTATTATTTTACATTTATTCATGAAGCAATACAAAAAAAGCTAAACTTTTTTTTGGAATATTGCTTGTTTACCCAATTAATAGGTACTTGCAGGATTCTTCAGTGGAATGGTCTACGCGACCGAATCAAAAGTGCAGAGCTTGTAGGAGGGTAACAGATATAGCTAACCATGTTTTTTTATCCTTTATAGGCAGACATTTGACCGCCATCTCACCTGATGGTAAGTGATGATGCGGCCGAAGATGGATCATGCCTGCCTAGAAACAGCCTATTCACTCTTGCCTTGAAGACGGCCAGGTTGTAATGATCGGGGAACACATAAGGAGGCAAAGAATTCCATTCCTTTGCGGTGCGCATTAGGAACGAGGCACCAAAGCGGGCTGTGCGGATGTGTGGAATGTCTACCACGTAAGGATGGAACGCTCGCTAAAGTGGCAATGGGCGTGACATCTAGTTCAAAGAACCGATAGCTCCTGGAGTCGAAAAGTGCTCGAGTGGAGACCTCGTAATGGCAAACGCAGCGTAGGAAGGCCAACCGCGAGATGGGGCGGATGACTTGAAAAGGGTCACGGGTGATCGTTTGATCCCTCCGATAGGGGTAGGTGGAAATTTTTGAGGGAGGCCTATCTTCAGCAGTAGATGTAGAGTAATATGGCTGTAATGATAATGATTGTCACTAAAATATTGCTTGTGGAGCATAACTCTGTCTAAATCCTTTACGATTCAGGTCACTCGGCTTTGGAATGGACTAACTTTAGAGGTTAAATTGTCTCCTTCTAAGTTTTCTTTTAAGAAAAAAGTTTAACTTTTATTTCTAGAAGGAAATACGTAGGGTTTTTTACTGCTTTCCATTCTTAGCCATATTAGTGTAGTCTTTGGTATTGCATTATTTTTCTCTATTATATCATATATAAGTATGTGTTTTGTATGTATGTATATATATATATATATATTTATGTATTGTCTATTTAGGTATATGTAGCCTAGGAATTATGTATTTATTTATCACAGATGTTTCTTAATTGTATATATATATATATATATATTTTAATAAATTATTTTGGCCCTTTCTTCTTAACCGCACCATTTATATTTCTTTCTGCATGACCTTAGGTTAACTGGTAGAGAATGCCATTCGGCATTAAGTTCGCCTTTGTACTGTACTTTGTATTTTATGTGCAATAAAGATTTTAAATAAACAATAAATAAATAACTTTGAATTTTAACAGCAAAACATTTTCAGCAGAAGGAAAAGGACATTTTGAGATGATCTTACTCAGTTTCAAACTGCTTACCATTTCTGAATAATCGTCCACATGGTTTATTCTATCCGAGTATGGTATGATAATTTTCTGTCCATATCCGTGAAAGGAGAAATAAAACTTTAAATGGTCATGCTTCTGATTCACAAATTGCAACAACGCCTTCGTTTCTGGTTCTGAAAATGGTGCCGGTCCGCAGTACTCATCGTCTTTCACATCGGTACTAGTGGAGAATTCTGTTGAAGAAGTGGAATAATGTCTACAATATTTATCAAAACGACAATTTTGCTATAGAAGCATGAAGTATATGACTACACTAAAAATCAAGTTACAAAATCTCTTAATAACAACTTATCCATTTATTAAATGATGCGTTTATTTGAATTTTATGGCAATTTTGCATAACAGGTCAAAGGCGATAAAAGACCCTCTTAATCCATCGGGATTGAACAGAAGCAAAACTTTACTAGGCGGAGTACTTCAAATCATTAGATTTTTTATTCAATGCACAAAGTTAAGCCGATAATAAATTTTTTTTAGGTATTTTGCAGGAACTGGAATGGTGGAAGATGAAACTTATACATACTTTACTTCTACGTTTTGGTAAACATGTTTACTACTTTGCCACGTACTGCCGCTATACTACTTGCCATTTAGCCAGATGGAGGTTTTGGGTGGCCTTGATTTAGACTGTCTTTATGGAGCGACCCAAACGATGTTTTACCTCATGTCATGTCCTACTTCCTCAAGTAGCTGTTCTCTGCAGGATTTAATTATGGCTGCGGACATCCAACGGCGGATCCAGGGGGAGGGTCATGGGGTCATGACCCCCCCTGAGCTATTGTTAAGTACTATACTAACGTATATTAACAAATATATTAAAAGTTGACTTTTACTATGTGACCCCTCCTGGCGCTAACCTGATCCCTTGTGGACAGCGCTAATGCCCGTGGCTGCTTTTGGGCTTCCACAGTTTTATTGTGTTTGTTGCTATCGATACGCTAAGAAGAATAAGACTTACTGCCAAAGCTGTACTCAAAGTTTCTATTTAGGTCAATACCAACGCCCCCTCCGACGTTTCTCCTATTTTTTCTCCACAACCGATCCTTAAAATATGGGTAAACATTTACTTTTTACATTACAATTATTACTTATTATTAAACAACTATACTTTACAATATTTTATTCTTTTATCGACAATTTAAACCAGACTTGAAAAGATTTTTTCACTAATTTGTCAAGTTACAGTAATTCTATTTTCTTATTTGACCCATTCTTTAACATGCACTATCCAGATTTATAAGTAGCTATTTACTTGCGTTAATAAACTTTGTTTAATTTAATTTGAAATAAAAGACACAATACAAATAAAAACTCCAAGCAGTGTCATAAAATGTAAATAGAAGTGATGGTTATTTATATACATATTTATTTTTCCTACTGTCTTGTTTGTTATAATTATTAATATCATATTTTGATTCATCATATTTTTATTGAAATCAAATACCAATTTAAACTCGAAAAACAAAATAACTCACCACTTTTTGGCTATAATCGTAACCATCGGGATTAAGAACCGGTATTAGAAACCAGTGATATTTCATCGCTAGGTAGTACATTCTTCTATTAGATGTTTCATTGCTGTATATAATATTATATGTAAGGTATGTTACAAATTCCGAAGAGATCCATTCATTCCCATGAATCCCACCTTCAATGATAGCCTTCTCTCTTGGTCTTCCCCTTTTGATTCCAATTGCAAAAATCTCCCGACCCTCCACTGATTTACCGATAGTATATAGTTCGACATTATTGGGAAATTTCAATGCTAAGTCCGATAACCATTGGTAGATATCTTCAAGGGTATGGAAGTAGTCCCAAGAATAACTCTCAACTCTCAGACGCAAGTATCTTCTAACTGTTTGGCTCTCGAAAGCTCTGTAAATTTAAAACTTTATTAAAGGAGAAAGGGCTTTAAAAGATCTACAGCAGAGCAAATGAAGAAATGGTTAAATATAACCCATATTATTAACCAAATAAATAATACACACTTGGCAATCCTAGCCAAGCCTACAATCTCTCAAATTATCAGTCTTTGCTAATATTTTGCCCTTGGTCGGGATATAAACCTGGTGTGGTGTATTCAATACTTAGGATACTGAGGTTAACCAAAAGATGTACTTAACATCTGGTTTTAATACTATAATGCTAAAGATCTCGTTTCAAAAATTAAAATCATACTTTTGGATATCAGGCACCAGAATTTCATAATTCATTTTGAAATGTGTTGCCCTCTCAATGAAAAGATTCCTTTCTGCTGGATGCACAATAAACTGCACTTCATGATATAACTTGTGCGGTTTTTTCCAAAACACCATATCAATGTACTTCTGTTTCTCAAGATTCTTCAGAAAGTTCAAATGGTCTACTTCCACAGGTATGACGCTAAACAAAGTATAGTTTTCATATTTTTTGCCGTGGCTTATTCTGAATTCGGTTAAAGTCATAAAAACTAGGGTGATTAATTTTGCATTCATTTTCATTGTTCGAAATATTGGAACAATAATTTTCTCGCGATGTTTTCATAGTCTACACATTCCGCACTATTTTGATGTAACTTCGACATACATTTTGACAATTATTCTGACACTTCTAAATTAAATTCAGTCATTAGACATTAAAGCGTTTTGAGGTCTTAACTCTATTTTATTTTCCACACAAAGTGTTCCATAAATTGTAATGTTCATTACATAGAAAACCTATTGAACTTTTTAGAAGACAAAGTATATTTTATATTTTCTGAATATAAAAACAACAATTAGCGCTATCTAACCCCTATTTAAGTAATAAGATTATACAATGGATACTATAACAATGGACTTTTTTTCGAAACACCCAGATCAATATAAACACATAATAAATGCTAACCAACGCTTGTATTGCCCAGGGATCGAACCCTGAATTCTTGGTGTGAGGGCCACAGGGCCATTGAACATTATTATTTGCGTGTGTCTAAAATATTTGAAGTAAATTTAATATTGTTAGTCAAGCTTACGTAAGAGAGTATCTTGGCATATAATAAATCAGTGTTTTTGGAGTATACATTTAAGTGTAAGGATCTACCGACAAATACAAAAACATTATTATAAGCATTCGATTAAATTAAATTATAAATTCAGACTTATACCGGTGAGCAATCGCTTCCAAATTATTAGAATAGTCTAACAAAACATTTTACGGAATGTAAATTAAACTATTACTGCGACACAAAGCGAACAAAACCGCGCGGAAAAATGCAAAAACTAAAAGGTGCCGTATGAATATCCGCTCGTGCCACATAAACCATGTAACTGCATGTAAGCCGTCCCCCTGATGTATGGGGATGTCGTAAATCGTCACACCAGTGCCCAGAATAAGGGTGCGATGACCAATATTACGGGAGGGTCCGATTGTTATCATGACTTTTGGGTATTTTATTCAGTTAGTGACACGAGAGACATGGTGATAGTGTTGTGTTTATAATCCTTACGATTATTTGGGAAGTGGAAACTTTTTGGACCACGTGTTAGCAAAAGTAGCACAGGAGGCTCTCCGTTCCGCTAAACCGATGCTTTGTGAAAAGTCGCTGGTAGAGGCGAGATAAGAAAAGCTGACGATCGGAATATTTGACGCCGAATGGGAAGGACCTATGTCCAGCAGTGGACTACGGTTAGTTGGAGACAATAGATGGAAATTGCCCAACCATTGGATGGCCAAAGTCATGCAATATACGTTAGTATTGTAGAAGTAGTATTGGAGTCAATCAAGTCAACCAGTTAATAACATCGAAATATATTTTATATTTATATCATAAAGTGAACGGGACGGTCAGTTCGCACACCTGGTGGTAAGTGATACACCTGACCATGACCAAAGAAGCATTACTGACAATGACCGATGAAGTTATGCACTTTTGTGTTTCGGAAAGAAAGCACTGTAGCTAGTTATATTCCCGGGTATAAGAGACTGTATCGGGTGTCGGGCGCAGTGCGGCATTGATGGAGGATAATAACTGTCTATCAGTTGTTGGTCTTCTACAATTTTGCTCTGTCACGGTCTACTGTTATCATCAGATGAGCGTCCTGGTCGTCTTGTACACTTTGTAACGTACAAAAAAATGTAAGAGAATACTGAAGTCCCGAAACTACACTAAGAGAGTGATTTCGTGTTGCACCCTTTTTGAAGGTAGGCAGCGCATTCGCCGCTTCTTCGGAGTTGCTTATTGGTGGCTGGCGTGTGTTCATGTGGATAGCTGTTATGGGCTGATGATGATGATATCCAGACTGTGTCGTCAATATGAAGAAATTTGTACACGAATAGTGAGATCTCGACATTTTCAATAACATTAAAATTTTCGATTTGGGTCGATTTCGTAAAATAGTCAAGGACGCTGCCATCTAACACGATGCATTTATTGTATAATGTATGAAACCCTTTTCTTAAGTTGTATGTTTTTGTTTAGTAATTATCTTTTTTCCTATATTCAACAAATAACTTTTTTATTTTTTTCTTAAAAAACTTCCTTATAATAATACCTACCATATAAACACTCTTAAGGTTTTCCATCTAACACATAAAAACTATTATGAGGCGTATCATCACTGCCCTTATGTGCCTATTAAAGAAATAAAAATTAAGTACCACTCGAACACTATTTGTAGGAGTTTTCTTATAAGAGGAAACAAAATTCATCAGAAATTTAACGGAATTGATACAAACCACACCGCGCGGAATTATTTCGCCTTATTAGAGACTTTTCACGATATTTAATGGGGCAGAAAAGGTCGGGAAATTTATTGCAAGGCGATAAATCGACAGCAATTGGGATACACGCCCCGGCACTTACATAGGATTGGGCTTTTTGTATACGATAATAATAAATTAATATTATTAACTCTTTATTTACACATATGTTGCGAACACGCGGTCTGTTTTATGACGCCGCGTTTGTGGTTTATTGGTATCCTAATGTTGTTAATATTAGAGAATGAAGTACATTTGTTCTTGTTTGCCCGTTTTATTGTTGCCATTTATGTCGTTTGATAAAATTAAATTTGACGACCCATTTGGTGTTGCGGTTGAGACGTCGACTGCAACACCAAGGGTTCCGGGTTCGATCTCCGGGCAGTACAAACATTTGTGTGCATGAACATGTCCGTTTGTAATGGTCTGAGTGTTTTCTATGTACAAAATGTATGTATTTACAAAAAATATATAAAATAGGTTTATCCGTTGTTTGGTGCCCATAATGCATTATCACGCTTAACTTGGGGCTAGATGGCGCTTTGTGAATGTCAGGGGATATTTATTTATTAAAGTTCATAAGTTTCGAAATTATATGTACGTTATCCGACGCTCTTATGGTGAAGGAAATCATCGTGAGGAAACCTTCATGCACGCCTGCCAAGAGATTTAAAGGTTGTGTGTGAAGTCGTCCAATCCGCACTGGGCCCGTGGACGACTAAGGCCTAATCACCCTTTACGGGTAGGCTCGTGCCCCTCGGTGGGGACGTTTAATGTGCTGATGATGATGACTATCTCACAGTCATAATTCGATCACAATTGCAATACGTAATCTAGCTTAGACCTAAACTCATCATCATCATCATCAGATTGATGATGAGTGAGACCTAAACTCAAAGATATAAAATATCAAATTATTTATTTATTTATTTATATTGCATCACATATGCATTCCATAAGGTGTTACATTGTTGGATTGTAAACATATGGACCCTGGGAGGGTGGTGCTATTTAACATTGTACATGCAGTTTAACATATTAATAAATAAGTCAAATTAGCGTTGCGATTGAACGAATCTCTCTGCGCAGTGACAATAGAACTACTGCGACAAACTTGGAGTCATTAAAAGTTGGCTTTAATGAAAATAACAGAAGAAACGCAACTGTCCGCCAGAGTAAGTTTTTTGAATAATATGATAACTTCTACAGCGCGATGCTTTCATCCGGTTAATTAATTTTAGCTATTACTCGCACCCGTTAAGGGATGACAAAAGTTCTCTTTTTGCTTTGCAAGGTGTTTTGTTAATGTATATTTTTAATGTAATTGGTCCTGCTGAGGTGAAAGATGAAGATAAAGCATGGTCGTTAAGATTACAATAATAAAATCTGTGAAGAATCGAAAAACAATAGAAACTTATTTGGATACGGTGTACGTGAGGATAGACAAAATTCTATTAATTTCCGTGATATTAATACACTTTACAATCCAAATGTAAATTTGGTATTCCAGTCCAATGTTATATTATGTTATATTTTATTGTTATTGGTTCAAAATTGTAATTGAAAAAAATGTATTACCAATTAAAATTAATATAACACAATTATTCTAGGTTAGGCAGACTTTAGATGTTAATTTTTTTCTATGAGACACGATACTGATCCTAGGGATTTTAAATTAGCGGAATTGGAGCCCCGTATAAGTACCTATATTTAATTTTCTTGATTAGTTTCGAAAGGGTGATACTTTGAGAGCCACATTTCGGAGCCTATAAGGACAGGTTTTTAAATATTTATCTTTTTAATTATTTCACTATACAAAGGCTTGATTTGCGTAGATCTCTGGACGTCTGTGTATGGACGTTGAATAAGAGGTCAATTAAGCTACGTTGCTCGATCTGTCAAAATGACTTTTCACCATTCATCAAATACTAATGTATTACACTATGAAGACACTGCGTTAGATATCAACTGACGCTGTCTTAATACGTATTCCTATTTATAATTTAAAAGTATTGAATTGTAATAAATTTTACAATAAGTGTTCCTGATTTCTTATTGCACCCAGTCGGCATCCCAGTTGTGATACGTAATTCACAAACATAATTTAAATGCAATTAGAAGATAAGTATAAGATTAAGATAATCTTACGTAAATTGTGAAAGTTTCATCATTGTGACTGCAAAAAGCTGTATACGGATGGCAATTTTTATAAAACAAAAAGCGAACATTGGCTTTTAATATCTCAAACTGCCTGTTAAACGGTCAAACTTAAGATCCTTTAAGGACACATCACTTGAGGGCACGACTGGAGATTACCGGCTCAAATAAAAATACTCCCAGCTAATAGGAAAACTTTGCCTGTCATCAGAACTTGGCTTTCTTTTAATTTAAACAGATCATTTTAGCTTTATTGCGCCTAAAGTTCGAAGACTATTATAACGTTTCAAAGAAACCGATTATAAGCACTACACAAAACTTTGTAAGTATATGTATTCTGTGAACCGCTACAAGGTTTTGACAAGAAACATGAAATAAAAATTTTTGGGTTCCCCATATTGAAATTTGAAAAATGTGTGCACCCCCTTCTAATTTCTAAACTATGGGGTTGATAAAATAAAAAAAATATACATGACATGACCATGAAATCTAACAACGAAATTTAGTTTGAAAGATTTCTGGTCAGAAGATTTTTATTTTCTAGATCAGAATTTGTTTAGGTCACACATACACCTTTTAAGCCTTAAGTCCCACCAGCCCGTGAAACATTCCACCGAATAATGAACGATGTTCTAAGTTATAACCAAGTCATTGAAGATATAAGAAAGTTATTCCAAAAGCATAAATTGCATATTTGCTGCTGTGCAGTCTTTTGTATATTATTATTTGTGTTCCTTACATTTTATAAAATACCTAATTTATGATGTCCAGTAAGTAATAAATAATTCCCTAGCATACGTGTACATCGTGACTTAAACATAGGTTAATTTCATTATAAATTGGTTATGACAATTGGAACCCCAAAAAGTACACATCATCCTTAGTGCAGTCCCCTTGTGAAATATAGGATGATTGGTGTGCGATGTCCAAAGTATTTATTATTATTAGTTTGCTAATAACCATGGAAGCCAAATGCGGTAATCAAGTGAAACAAAACATATTCCTCGCGTATCTAATAAATATACACCATGTGTCACGTCAGCCACGCCCTGCTTGTATCTGGTATGTTACCGTCTCGGTTTTTCGTCATTTGGTACGTTAAAATATAATAACGTGTTATAAACTAATTATTTGCAAGATAGAATTTGATTTGTTACATTTTATGATGTCTGACACGAAAAAAAAATTCAATTCAATCTAATCTAAAATTTCCGTTCTAATCCAAATCCCATTTTAAAATGAAGAAAAAACTAATGAGACGATATCTAATCACAAAATTTTTACATTAAATAGAAAAAAAAATTGCCATAGCAAAATAAATTCAAAAAGCAAACAATTTGAACACTACCATTTGATGGTATGTAATAAGTCCGCCTAATTTGAAGCAGTGTTTAGGTGCAGAAAGTAATTTACTGCCGTCAGCACTATAGTGACAATGATCACATAGTAGGGCGTATAGTCATTGCTTAATGACGTGCACAGTTATTACGAGTAGAGTATGCAAAGTGAGTGACACTAATCGCAAAAACAAGTTATATTTTTGTCAAATTGAGTGCTGTTGATGACAGCAAATCGCCAAATATTTAAAATTTGTTGAGAAAATTTGGGCGAATAAGTGGGAATCATTTAATATGTTGGCAATTTTCCGGATGTTTGGACGCACTGGGTATGCACTGCATTCGCACATATGGAGTGCACGCATACCCGAGACATAAGGTTTCTTATACCGAGTAATTTCTCTACTATACCTTCTGTATGTGTCTCTTGCTGCTGGATACCAAAAAGTAAAAAGGGAATAATACTCCTACCACACGTTACGATATTTGGCACTGCGGACAAAACGGGAGAGCACCGTAACGAATTCCGCCCGGTCATTGTAATACCATTTAGCGCGGGTCATTTTGTAAACTGACGCTTTGGGACGGACATAGTTTTTATCGTGGTTTAATTAATTCATGTTGGTAGCACCCAGGCAGTGGCTGTTCAATTAATTTTTGCTACGTTAATCATAGTCATCATTTTGTTAACATGACGTTTATAAACACAAATTCTCGAAACTTTATTAATAACGGTCGACCGTAATGT
>PQWD01007216.1:0-125567 GCA_019425675.1 Leucinodes orbonalis | reverse complement strand
TGTGTGCATGAACATGTCTGTTTGTAAGGGTCTGGGTGTTTTCAATGTATGATATGTATGTATTTACGAAAAAAAAATGTATTTAAGTATATTCATCCGTTGTTTAGTACCCATAATACAGGCTTCACGCTTAACTTGGGGCTAGATGACGCTGTGTGAATGTCAGTGAATATTTATAAAAAAAAAGATAATTTGACATGGCATTTCATGATTATTTATAATACGCTATTTACAGTGCTTCATGTTTAATTAAAGACTATTGATATTTAGAAAAATAATTAAGTAAGTACTTTGTTAAAGTGTCAAGTTAATTATGTGTAGGCTTACCATACAGCAGGGAAATAGCGAAAAACTACTATTTTGGGATCGGTCGTTCCCGGTCGTCACCCCCAGCTTTGACCCCTCTGGTGCCGAGTGGGTATTTGTTTGAAAAATTATCAGTTTTCAGGCCCGGATGACGTATCTACCTTTACATATACAGAATATCATTGGAACTGAGAGTGGGTTGCAATAGGTTGACGAGGGAAGAGTGATAATTTTGGTACACAAATATAATACTTAATTGTCAAAATACATTCTTGCGAAACAGTCGCGGTTATATTTTCCCATCACCAAGGTACGGGTATAGTTTTTTTATGTTTAATTTAATTAGAGGTGACGAGTGGATTTTTTTCAAACGAATTCTACTCGTCACCGGGGGGGAGGGGGAGACAAAGCTAGGGAACGACCGTTTTGGAACTACTGCGTAGGTATCGGGCAATATATGTTTTGACGACCCATGTGGTGTAATTCTCGGGCATTACAAACATTTGTGCTCACAAACGTGTCTGTATTGTTCTGGGTGTTTCAATATGTATTTAATTACAAATAAAAATTGGCCAAGTGCGAATCGGACTTGCCCGTGGAGGGTTCCGCAACAGCAGCAAAATAAAATATTTTTTATTTACTTACGCCGCTTTAAAAGCTTAAAGTGGCTCATGTATTACTTATAACATCTGCTACCTGCCATATAAAATCCCCTCCACAATTTTTAAAACTTGTTGTTTAGGTATATGTACCATATATATATATATATATTATCGAAAAAAAAATATCTCAATATGACAAACTGACACTCATTTTTTTTTATCACCATCATCATCAGCTCATTAAACGTCCCCACCGAGGGGCACGAGCCTACCCGTAAAGCTACGCCTTAGTAGTCCACGCGGGCCCAATTTTTATATGTAAAAGATATATTTACCTTGTATACCAGCTGGGCTTGTACAGCGTATGGTCGATGGGTCCAGGACCGTAGTCGCAGTCCGCTCTCGTAGCACATACCCCTGGCTGGCCGCGGGCCGTGGTGCAGTTGCGAGGGGGCGCTGGCGTCGACGGGGTCTCTATGCGTACTGTTACTGCCGATGCTTTTATAGAAAGAAACATTTATTAAATAAATAATAATAAATCCACCGACATTCACACAGCGCCATCAAGCCCAAGTTAAGCGTGAAGCCTGTATTATGGGTACTAAACAACGGATGAACATACTTATATATTTTTTTTGTAAATACATAGAAAACACCCAGACCATTACAACCAGGCATGTTCATGCACACAAGCTGTTTGTACTGCCCGGGGATCGAACCCGGAACCCTTGGTGTTGCAGTCGACCTCTCAACCGCAACACCAAATGGGTCGTCAAATAAATAAAGCTCACGCCTTGGTCCCAGAGGGGTAGGCAGAGATGATGGAACGCCACTTTGCGCGGTCCTGACATACTTCCCTAGCTTCATTCATCTATCAATCTTTTCATACAAGCTCTTTTATTCCTTTTACTTGGGACCCAGCCTTGTTAAGGACTTGACCAATTTGGTCAAGGTAAGTCCTTCTGGTTGGTCCCCGGCTCGTGTATCCTTCCACATTCGCACAATGTGGAAATTCGTTTTGCTATTCTCCTTTCACTCATTCGCTTCAAGTGTCCATACCATCCTAACATACCTACCTCTTTCTACTTTTGACACTACATCTACTTTCAGACCACACTTTCCTCTAATAACAGCATTCCTAATCCTGTCATACAATTTATTTTGACCACAAAAGCACTTATTTTCACCACAAAAACAACACGAAAACATAATACGTAAAAAATATACAATTTATACAGAGTCCACAATGAGAAAAAAAATCTTATAACAACGTGTGTACCTAATTGAAAAATACATAATTCATAAAATATAAAAGGTTCATAAAAATAGTGACAAAATTAACCATGAAGTTATTTGCGGTCAAAAAGGGCTCTGCCTCAGCATAAGCTACCGTGTGTCATGTGTAGTCTTATAGTGTTCATTTGTCTTAGTATGTGGTCACGGCAGCACTGATATTCTGTCAGAGCCCAAGTGACGACTTCCAATATAAAAAACGAAAAAAGTTTAAAAAAAAATGAGAATATTTCGACATAACAAAGTAAAGGTTTTTTTATGTTACAAAGCGAACAGGACGGTCAGGAAGCTCACCTGATGGTAATACGCCTGATCATAACAGAGCGGCATTGAAGAAGACCAAAAACTAAACAGTTTTTATTCTCCATCAATGCCGTCGCCCGTTACCCGAGACAACAGATGTTATCTCGGGTAACGGGCATGATTAACAGGGTATCTTATACTCTGTAAATTCACTAGCTACACGCTTTAACGGTGAAGGTAAACATCGTGAGGAAACCTGCGCGCGCCTATGAAGTGATTTAAAAGTTGTGCGTGAAGTCGGCCAATCCGCACTGGGCCCGCGTGGTCGTCTAAAGCCTATACACTCGTTACGAGTAGGCTCTTGCCCCTCGGTGGGGACTTTTAATGGGCCAATGATAATTTATTTATTTATTTGGGATAATAAACAGCATCACAATCTGTCCTTATAATTAGAGTAAGTTACAAAATTATTTATTGTGACACGCACACCATTATCCACGACTTATTTGTAGTGTTACTCGTTTATACCTTTAATGATAATTAGCATTTTCAACGGTTCAAATCTTATGCTGTTAAGTTATTAAGGTATAGATAATGATGCCTTATAGAGTAAATCTCACCATCCGCGTTTGTGGTTGGGTCCGCAGTCTCCGGAGGTTCCGTGTCTGGTGTCATGGCTGCCACTTGTGTCAAGTTATACATGACCATGGCCAGTACGAGTATTCTGTAATAATAACTCAACGTTATCTGTACATCTATATACAAATAAATAAAATAGGAGAGTCTGTTTATAATAATGCAATAACGTTTTCTTTCTTCATATGAATAAGTATGAACAGTACCTAAAAACGCCAAAATATCAATTTTTTATCCTTTTTATCTGTCTGTTTGTTCCGGGTAATATCTGAAATGGCTGGACAAATTTGTACGGGACTTTTATTAACAGGTATATGATGTAATAAGGAAAATCTTGGCTGCTTTTATTTAATAAAATACATATTATTTTATAAAAATAAAGAAATGTTTTTCTATGCGGCGCGCACCTAACGACGCGTAAGCTTCGCGCTACCTTTTACTTGCTTACTATTAACAGCTTGTTTATTATTAAAACTCTTCATAGCCATGCGGGGTAGGATGACTTGTCCCTGCAGTGGGACGATATACCTAGGCCAATGATGAACTCGACTGAATTCCATTTTATAACGCCTTATTGATGGTTAGCATCTAAAGGGTTTTATAAATGTTGTCTGGTAAAAAAATTCAGTACCGAACAAACAACAACAACAATCTATCTTATTAGAGTAACTTTTTTATTTTTTATAATATCCACGGTTCTTGACAACTTCCAAACCGACAACCATGCGACAACCCTTTTCGTTTATGGTTTACAGGGAATCCCAAGATGGTATTGGATGTCACCATTAATTGAGTTCAAAAGCGTTACTGTTCATTACATTGGGGGAGGGGAGGGTATAAAATCTTAAGAAATTGTGTTATGTTATGCTTGAACGTTCCATATGGGGCCTATAGCTATAACTCCGAAACGAAAGTGGTACCATTTATTTACTTGTGCGACTACAGGACTAATTTTCAGCGTTGTCAAAATTCGTTTTCATTGTGATTTAAAATATGAGGATTACAGCTTGTAGCTTAACTTGTGCAATCGTCAATAAAACGCACTAGCCGCTATGCCATTGAACCTCGATGGTACCCAGCCACAAACTTTATCATCATCATCAGCTCATTAAACGTTCCCACGTAACGAACATAGGTAGTATACATAATTTCGAAAATTTGAAAACATTGGTACGTGGCGAGATTTGAAACTGCACCCTCCCGGAAGTAAGGACAGTCCACCCACACCATTGAGCCACCGACGCTCTCAAGTAAAACGTCATTAGTACGTATAATAAAAAAGTTGAACCACAGATATAAGCATACAAATCTTGCATTCTTAAGTCTGTGGGTTGACAAACTCCGCGCTATCTATTTTGCGCTCAACAACAATGACCTGACCTTTTGATAGTAAATAATAATATATTTCCACTCACACAATCCGTGAGGCGTCCATAATGTTCCGTTATTTAATAAAGACTGCAGTATCATCGGGAACTAATTAAATGAACTATTAAAAGTAATTTGTTTACTAATAGAAAAAGCTATTGAAGGAAAATCTCCGGGTGCATAAGGAAAATCGAATACAATGTCGATTTTATTCATTTATTTAAATGCAATATTCTTATCTTGATTATTGGACAATAAAATTATTTATTTAAGTAGGCGTACATAACTATATTGTAATTATTTAAATTGTTTATTTATATTCGTCGTTTATATACTCAATAAGCAACATTATTTTATATTTTAGAAGCTGACACTTCAAGTAGCTTAGATATATTTAATATGTATTCAAGTTAAAATTCTTATATTTCACCCCCCATTTTATAACGATATGGAATTTATTCCAAAGTCGATATGTTTTATTTTATTTCTATTTAATAAAAGGGTTTGAACCATATTTTAATAACCATATAATAATAAAAACTTTTTATGTGCCAACCTTGCACAAGTGGAATGAACATTCCCCCCCCCCCGTCCCCCAAGGGAAGTGGTGGGTTAGAAAGAGATAAAGATAGTCACTGATAATCATTTAAACTATCCCCACCTTATCTTCTTATCTTAGGGTGTAGTTAGTCAATAAAATAACGATTAATCCAAGCATCAATTTAATACCAATATAATGTATTTACAATTTAAGTACAATTATCTTCAATCATATTTAAAATAGCATACCGTGTAGGCATTTTCATAATTACTCAATGAAAAAATTACAATTCAAAATTTTAGATAATATTTTCTTTAATTATTTTCATTACAACTTTTTTTATTTATCGTAATTGGATTTTTTTAGTAATCTCAGGTGCTTATCACAATTAAATTGGTAGATATACGCCATTTTTAATGGCAACACTGTTCTCATATCGTTATTTTAATAAATAAAACACGTATTTAAAATCAATATAAAAGAAACGCGATTTTTAATGCTGGATAATAAAAACTATAATGAGTTCCATGCATATGGAGTGCACGCCACTGGTAAAACCTTCATACTCTGTTTGACCCCAATTTGTGTTTTCTATTCATAATAATCGATGATCATCGTATCATCACAAACCTACGCATCTTCATCATTCCCACTATCATTAGACACTTCACCATCTCCAATAAAAACCTCCTCTTGCGCCAAATCTAGCATTTTCGCTTTACTATTCAATTGTAACATAGACGCCATCGCCATTCCCGTCCCAAAACTATACTCTATGGGCTTCAAACTCTCGTCCTCTTTATCAGACTTGTCTATGGACGCTCGCTTACCTGGGTGGTTCTTTTTTCTTGTGACTCTATGCCTCCGTACATCTTTTAACAGCTGTCTCTCTTTGTAGAACTCGAATTCGCTCTCGGAAGACGACGGCGATAATTCTAGGTCTTTCTTTGTGAATTTAACATGTCCGTTTGAATTGACAGCTTCGTTCACTGTTTTGTTAGCCACTTCAACATCGCTGAGGCCGCCTGAGAAATCGCTGGTGTTCAATTTATCCACAAGCTGTATACGTTTCAGCCATTTTATTATGCAAATGTAAGTTCCGATCTTCTTTATAGTCACTAACTTACTTTTACAATTTAATTTTGCGTTCGCCTCAATTACCAGCCCCGATATTTCGTCTTCGTTCAAATACTTCGCACATTTCAATTTGTATTTTCTCTCTTTCTCACTTTTACTTATTCTATAACGGTGTAGCTTTTTACATTTCTTCCGTGAACACATGCGTATTTTGTTTAAAAACCCCACGCGTACTATGTACTCTTCGAAATGTATCTGTCTAGGAAATTCTGGCACTTGGTCTTTATACTCCGGCATAGTTTTCACCAACGCCTGCCTTTCCCTCTCTCGCATTACGTCTTCTTTTTCCCAGCTTCCGTTTCAACTCTTTCAGTACAATCCTCGTTGTTTCCTTTCTTTCTTGCCCGGAGCGGTTGTGACGTCAGCCGGTGTTAACGCTTCATCGTCTTCTGTCCGCACAAAGTAGAACACTTCGTCTTTGACTTCCGGTTCTTTGTCATCTATTTTGACAACTCTCTCGTCATCGCTTATCTCTTTCTGTTCTATAGGCGTGTCCCGTTCTACAGTCACGACTTTGCTTTTTATTTTCTTCAATCTTAGCTGCGAACTCTGTATTGTGTTGAGGCATTTCTATATCTATATCATCTATATCCTTCTAGCACGTTAAATCCAATTCTTGATTGTTCAAAGCGCACGAATCTAGGAAGACATCTAGCGCGTTACATTTGTTCAGCACCAATTTAAGTTCGAGATTAGCACGCGCGACCCCATTGTGTATATCGCTGTACGTCCAAGTATCCAAAATGGCGGAACCTAGCTTTTTGACATTTGCAGTATCATTGCTGCCGAAATTCCTCAAAAGTCTGTACATTCGGTCCAGAGCGTCGAAGTTTTGTTGGAATTCGTCATTTAAGTGTTTTATTAGTCATTGTGAAGCCAGTATATCCTTTCGTTGTGGTTTTTGTATATCCGACTCGCCTGTGCCGGCGGTATGAAATGCAACATGGCTATGTGCTTGAGCAACGTCGACTGGACTACTAGGAACGCGTGGTGAATTTTCTGGAAGCAAAAATGGCTATTACTTTATCATAGTTTGATGACGGAATTAAGCATAAGATATTTTTTTCGAACTGACTACTGCTGTTGCCGCAGATGTCATTTACAGCTTCACCGGGCATTTACACGAGAAGCCTAAAGGCGTCCCCGAACGGGACTCGAACCTCGGCTTAGGGCGTTGCGGGGGGGGCTTGTAGCCTAACATATGTTTGGGAGCAAAACGGCCCGGCACATGCCGGTTACGCGAATAGGACTGTGCGAACCTACAGGGACACGCGACGATGGCCCCCGCCGGCGGAAACAAGCATGAAACTAAGTGAACGGCACGGTCAGGTCGCTCACTTGGTAAGTGATGCGCCTGACCATAAAGATGCAGTGTTGAAATCATTCTCCTGCCCTTATTCTATTACTTGGGGTCGGCAGTATTGAAATTAATAATATGAGGTTATCATGACTTTCCGTCAACACAACCCTGCGGTCAACACCCGAGACAAATGACGTTAGGTCTCTTATACCCGATAATTTTACTAGCTAACAGTGCCCTCATCCCGAAACTAAATAGTACAAACACTCGTATATCACGGGACGATATCTAGCACTGCGTGGTACCTACCTAGACGACTCAGTGCCGAGTCTTCTACCTTGTAATTAATAGGAAATAAATCAAATCAAATATTATTTATTTCATGTAAAACCAATATATGTACATGACAAGCTCAAATTTCACATAGGTTGACATAATTCACATGTGTCTGAACTAGGTAAACCTGTTATTCAGGCGACTTAAACAAATCTTCACTGACATCCACACAGTGCTATCTAGCCCCAAACTAAGCATTAGCCAGTTATTTGGATACTAAACAACGGATAAACATACTTATTTACTTTTTTTTATAAATACATTAAACATAGAAAGAGCGTCGGTGGCTCAATGGTGTGGACTTTCGCCTTCCTACCGGGAGGGCTGAGGTCAAATCCCGACACGTTCCAATTGTGTTTTCGTATTTTCGAAAATATATGTACGTTATCCAACACTCTTACGGTGAAGGGAAACATCGTGAGGAAACCTTCGCACGCCTGCGAAGAGATTCAAAAGTTGTGCGTGAACAATGCACTGGGCCGCGTGGACGACTAAGGCCTAATCACCCTATACGGGTAGGCTCGTGCCCCTCGGTGGGGACGTTTAATGAGATGATGATTATGATGACATAGAAAACATCCAGATCAATACAAACAGACATGTTCATGCACACAAATGTTTGTACTGCCTGACGATCGAACCCAGAGTGGTGTAATAACCGACGTCTCAACCATGACACCAGATGTGTCGTCAAATTAAAAATAAACAAAGTCAACTCTACCAAGAGATCTTACCATCAGATTATCCTCCTCATCCCTCAGGACCGCGTCCAGGCGACGTCGCCGCGCAACCACGGCGCATTGCCTAGCAACGCGGACGACGCTCGCGACATGACCAGAGACAAATCCCTCTGCTGCCGACACAGCATCTTGTGCGTCGACTCTATGACTGACGTTATTGAACCTCTGTGGTGAGGGAATAAAAAAAAAATGTAGAGCTGCAGAAACGTAAACTAATATCGGGTGCATTCAAGTCTTTTATTTGCAGCAAGTGTAAGCCACCATAAAATTGTAAAAACCAGATGATTTATGTTCAGAGATTATTTTTTTATATTTATGATGGGCTTACTCTTGGCACAGACTATCCTAGTGGAAGAGACGTGCTCTAAGATGGAGCGAGCTTGCCCAGAAAAAGCCTATTCACTCGTTTTTTGAACGCCACGGGGTTGTGTGTGGCCGGAAACAGACGCAGGCAGATCATTCCATTCATTTTTCAGTACGCATAATGAAAGTAGACGCGAAACGCTTAGTCCGAATACATGAGGTCGGCCCTGAGCTTTATACATCACAAGTCCCTGGCTCGATGCGAAGAACCGCCTAGACCTGTTTAGGACGCCCAACTTTTTGTTAGCTAGTTCGGCTTAGTCCAACAAAATATCTTAAAATTTACAACGGATTATCTTTGAACACATGTCTAATCTATCTTATTCTGAAATTAAAGACCATGACAAAAATGTGTTCACAAAAAAGTTGCAGATTTTTTACGGAATAAATAAAAATACGCGACAGAATAAAAATGGTACCACATCTGCGCGTGTAAAGCAGCGTACTCCTTCAAGCAAGCCGCCGCTCGCCTAGCCAGCGCCAGGTACGCACGCATGCTCGCCAACAAGCTGGCAAGCATGCCTCGAGCCCTCGCTCGATGGATCACTCGAACTAAAATTGGCAGCGACGCGTATACGGCCAAGTTGATAAGACTCGAGCGGTTGAAGCTGGAAAAATCACATCATCTGCAGTGGGGTACTGACATTCACACAGCGTCATCTAGCCCAAGTTAAGCGTGAAGTCTGTATTATGGGTACTGAAAAACGGATAAACATACTTATTTACATTTTTTTTTGTAAATACATACATATTATACATAGAAAACACTCACACTAGTCATGTGTCCGCTATAGCGAAACGTAACCAATATCCGTTACCATGCCTGTAACTTAGCTATCAGCTTATCACATCTCGCACCGGTTATCAGCTACCAAATATTGTATATCACGCGCTAACGCGGTGGCAGCTAAGTACGCTCGCTAGTTGGTTAGTCAGCGATTCACAGTTGTCAACACCACCGTAGCGATAGCCAAAATAATTATGCCTTCCCTCTCTGTCTAAGCGAGTTGTAAGTGTAAGAACGAGATGGAGCGAATATTGCGCGCTACGGTAACCCGCGCGATCACGCGAGATTCGCTACGTAGCATCGTAGATTTAAACCTTATGTGAGTGACACTAAGGTTGTATTCAGTTGGCACTACATAATAAAATTTTAAAATGATCTTTCCCTTTCCGAAATTTAGAAGGGCCAGATTTGTTTTGGTTTTAATTATTAGGTATTTGTTAGTACTAACTTACTACCTATTTGATTAATTCAAGTAACTAAAATTGAAATAAGTTTGTATTCTATACACACTTATTCATACAAAGAACAACAACAACAAGAAACATTAGAAGTTCCATCAATATGATAAGTACCTACCCAGTAATTGGATTACGCGTGCAACGCAGATTAGGCTATACTAAAACAAAATACCTAATAATTCAAAACCAAAAACAAATCTGACCCGTGTAAATTTCGAAAGAGAAAGATCATTTTAAAATTATTAGTATGTAGTGCAAACTGAATCAACCTTAGTATCACAAACATAAGGTTTAAATCTACAATGCTACCTTTGCGAATCTCTGCGTAACCGTTGCGCGCAATATTCGCTCCATCTCGTTCTTACACTTACAACTCGCTTAGACAGAGAGGAAGGCATAATTATTTTGGCTATCGCTACGTCGGAGGTTGCAGTTTGACAACTGTGATCTGTATGAATGTGAACTGTGAGCGTCGGTGGCTCAATGGTGTGGACTGTCGCCTTCCTCGGTAGACTGAGGTTCAAATCCCGACACGTACCAACGTGTTTTCGAATTTTCGAAAATATATACTTATCCGACGCTCTTACGAAGAAGGAAAACATCGTGAGGAAACCTTCATGCACGCCTGCGAAGAGATTCGAAGGTCGTGTGCGAAGTCATCCAATCCGCACTGGCCCGCGTAGATGACTAAGGCCTAATCACCCTATACGGGTAGGCTCCCCCTCAGTGGGACGTATTCCCACTTCAAAGGCCGGCAACGCATTTCTTTGCACTCTGACATTGCAAGTTACATGGCGACGAAGTCATTTACCATCAGATGAGCGCCTGCTCGTTTGCCCGCTAACATAAAAAAATAACATTCGCCTAGTTAATTTTGGAACTCGCATACTTTCATGATATAAACAACTATTAACGCCATCTATTCAGATTTTTGTGCAATTTTACAAACATTTGACAACATTATAATTTACAATAACTTCTAATGTACTAATTGCACAAATATCTCATAGATGGCGCTGACAGCTATTAAATGATAAAGTTTTCGAATGATTAAACTATAATATGTAAAATAACAAACAAAAGAACTTTGCATATTTTTATGAATAGACATGTTGATTTATTAAACAATTATACAACAATCCTTTTCTATATGTTACTGATTTGAATGTAATTTGACTACATGGTTAGCAGATTTGTTTTGGTTTTGAATTATTAGGTATTTTTTTTAGTACTAGCCTAATCTGCGTTGCACGCGTAAACCAATTATTAGGTACTATTCATATTGATAGTGACTTCTAAATGTTCCTATGTGACATTAGTGATATCCCATTTGTATAATAGGTGTGTATAGAATCCAAACTTATTTCTATTTAAGTTACTCGAAATAATAAAATGAGTAGTAAGACAACGTTAATGCAGCAACTAAAGTAGATAGCCAATAATCCGCGTACAATGAAGGCGGCTCAGATACCGATATTGGGCAACGGTTACCAATATCGGTATTGAAATCAAATCACGGTACGTAGCGGTTGCCAGAAATAGCTGATAACGCCATGTTTAACTCACACCATTAAAATATTATGAGCAGCGTATGCAAAATGAGTAACACTAATGCAAAAACAATAAAAAAAATACATTTTGTTTGTTGACAGTAGATTGCCTATGGTTCATATCTGTAGAGGAAATGGGCGAATAAGTGGGAACCATTTAATATGTATCCGACGCTCATACGGTGAAGAAAACATCGTGAGAAACCTTCATGCACGCCTGCGAAGAGATTCGAAGTTTGTGTGTGAAGTCGTCCAATCCGCACTGGGCCGCTGGTCGACTAAGGCCTAATCACCCTAACGGGTAGGCTCTGCCCCTCGGTGGGAAGTTTAATGAGCTGATGATGATGATGATGATTTAAATGTTGGCGAATGAGTGTGGCTACGCCCATGTCTAATGGACTGAGATTGGTTCAAGAGTGAAGAGTGTTTTCTAGCTAGTATCCAACTAACCAGAACTTCAGAGCGTCGGTGGCTCAATGGTGTGCACTGTTGTCTTCCGATCGGGAGAGCGCAGGTTCCAATCCTGCTACGTACCAAAGTCTAGAATTTTCTAAATTATATGTACGTCTTTCACGTCTCTTACAGTAAAGGAAAACATCGTGAGGATACCTGCACTCACATGCGAAGAGATTCACAGGTTGCGCGTGAAGTCCGCCAATCCGTACTGACCCGCGTGACGACTAAGGCCTATACACCGTATACGGGTAGACCCCTCGGACATTTAATGAGCTGTAATGATAATCGCAACTAACCTTCTAGGCGGGAACACGACCACGGCAACAGCCAAGGCGACACCGGCAGTGGCACCCTCGCCCCCCGTCAGTCCCCTCCCCCCCGAGATTGCCCATACTTCGTCCGCGCCTGGTGTCTCTTGTTCCACCGATATACTGTCCTCTCTGAACAGGAGACCGCTCTCCAGTATCGAGATTATGTGATCCCGACTGTAGATCAACTGGTTAAAAGATTATTTACTTAAGGTAAAATCCATTTATCAATTGAGGCTTATATCACTTATGAGTAATAATCAAACCATACTCTTTTAGTACACCATTTATTATAGATTTAATAATAAATAAATATCCACTGACATTCACACAGCGCCATCTACCCAAGTTAAGTGTGAAGCCTGTATTATGGGTACTAAACAATGGATTTTTTTTTTATTGCTTATGTAGGCAGACGAGCTGGCGCCCATCTGATGGAAACGGTAACCGCCGCTCATGGACAACTGCAATGCTAAGGCAAAGCCATGCCGCTACCTATCAAGAGGAAAGGGCTCTCTTTAAACCTCGTTTGAAGAAGGACATGTGTAGTTATTAGGGAAAACCGAGGCTGGGAGGTCGTTCCATAATTTGTACGCATGCGGAAGGAACGATCGCTGGAAACGAACGGTTTTGGAAGCGAAAGTTTCCAGGTGGTATGGATGGACCCTATCTCGGCGTCGAGTCGTACGATGTAAAACGGTGACACCGGCATGATATCAAAACAGTTCCTTGAAAAACATAGTTATATATTTTTTTTGTAAATACATATATATTATACATAAAAACTATCCAGACCACAACAGACTGTTCATGCACACAAATGTTTGTACTGCCCAGCGATCAAACCCAGATCCCTTGGTGTAGCAGCGGCCACCTTGACCATTACACTAGATGGGTCGTCAAATGGTCAATAGGTGGATAATATTAGAAATTCAGAAATATGAATCATTTAAAAATGCTTACCATATTTGGCCTGAATTCATGGCGAGCCATTTTTGGAGAGTATGGGAGGTGTGAAATCTTGCTTGGTGAATAGTGCCATCTGAAAATAATTCATATTACATCAAATAATGGGATTCAAACCCACAACGTCCAGATCATGCAGTGATTTAAACATCATTTCAGAACACTACACTACTGAGTTTGTATTGTGCTGCATTGACGTAAAACAGCAAAACTTGGACAGCTACTAAGGGTCTTGGACAAGCCCAGGTTTTAACATGGAGGGGTTATGGACATACAACATATGTGGCATATCCTGTGGACCATTGATAGCAACTGCTTTATTATTAATAGATGCCGGTACATGTACACTTACATAGTTAGAACTACCTACAACATCTTCCCCTTTTTTAAAAAAAAAATATTTAAACATAAGTGAACAAGTAACAAATTAGGCTTAGTACTGTACACGTTGCGGAACTTGATAACAACCACCGAGTAGCATTGTTTTGCCAGAGAAAAATGACAAAATTCCCAATATATGTATGAGAACATTAATTTTATTTATTACAAAAGTGAGCAGAAATCGAACCGAACAAGTCAACGCTTCAAACACATATATAGGTACTAAACATTTACGCCACTCGGTTATCACAATAAGATTACCTTAATAAAATACCTTAACTAATATTTTTAACAATATATATTAAAGTAATATAAGAAAAAAAAAACTATTTTGCAGCTTTAAGTGCAGCTTTACTGCGTGTCTGAGGAGGAGAATAATCAGTTTTATTTAATTCCAAACAGGGTTCATACTCATCATCTGATGCTGCAGAATAATAATTTACATTAGATTGATCGATCATTTTCTCGTTTCTGTTTGAGGTACCGTACCTTATTAAATGCCGGCGATTACGTCGATAAATGCCAATTTTATTTTTTACTACATAAGATCGTGGTGTTGTCGCCTTGTCTATTATCTTGCCACGAATGCGCTGCTTATTATTTTCCACCATGATAACGTCATCGCCGATATTTAACTCGGGCAGTAGTTTGCAACCTCGATCATAATACATTTTACTTTTATTTTGTTTCTCTAACAATTTATGATATTGTTCTTTATTATCTTTATGAATATTCCGTTTTAATAAATCTGGGTGAACAGGTAATCGACATTTTAATCTACGTCCCATCATTAGCTGCGCAGGAGAATCAACATTTTCCCTTGGTGTGTTCCTATAGCTTAACAAATTTAAGAAAAAATCGGTATTACTTAGTATTGACTTTTTTAATATATTTTTTATTGTTTGCACGGCTCTCTCGCTCTTACCATTAGACTGAGCATAATATGGGGACGAAGTTATATGTTGAAACCCCCATTCAACCGAAAATTTTCTGAAATTACTACTGGTAAATTGAGGCCCGTTATCACTTATAACTATATCAGGTATACCATACCGTGCAAAGTTTTCCTTAAAAGATGTCATAATTGAATACGATGACATATCTTTTAATTTACTTACTTCAATGAAACCCGAGAAATAATCAACTAAAATTAAATAATTTTTCTTTCCATATTCAAAAATGTCTGCCCCTATTTTACTCCAGGGCGTATTTGGAATAGAAACTGGGATCATTGGTTCTTTACTTGGTTTGTGTAAATTATCCTGACACATTTTACATTGTCTTACATAATTTTCAATATCTTTTGTAATTCCCGGCCAAAACAAAACTTCACGTGCACGTCTTTTACAACGATCAATCCCTGAGTGCCCGTCGTGAATGAGATTTAACATTATGTTTTTTAGAGAATTTGGTATTAATACCTGTTTATTTTTAAATATTACACCATCTACTGAATAAAGTTCCCCTCGTATCGACCAGAAATATTTTAAATTACCCTGTAAACTACGTTTGTGGTTAGGCCACCCATGATCGATATACACAAGTAATTGTTGTAAATCTTTATCCTTAGCTGTTTCTTTTTTAACTAAAGTGAGTTTATTTTGGGACATTGCACATTACTGATTACCATTTTAAGCTGTTCTAATACAGCTCTGGTAATTTTATGATCATATAAGTCTGGAAGTGGTGCACGTGACAATGTATCCGGAATGAACATTAATTTTCCCGGCTTATAAACTATACTTAAATTATACCCTTGTAATTTTAACATCATGCGCTGTAAGCGTGTTGGGACTGAATCTAATGCTTTTTTAAATATACTTTCCAGTGGTTTATGATCAGACTCAACTATGATTTGATTTCTACCATAAATATATTGATGGAACTTTTCACAAGCAAAAACAATAGCCAAGAGCTCCTTTTCAATCTGAGCATACCTTGTCTGTGCGGGCGTAAGTGTACGTGATGCGTACTCAACTGGGCGGCCGCCCTGCAGCAGTACGGCGCCAATGCCACGCTCGACGCGTCCACGGATAACACCACTGGTGCCGCCACATCGTACAAAACCAGTACAGGCGCACTGCTAATGAGTTGCTTTTTTCCGAACGCATTTTTATGACCCAATTCCCAGTTCCATGTAACATCCTTTTTAATAATCTTGTTAACGGATAAATATGATCGGAATAATTTGGTATAAATTTTGAAAGATAATTAACCATGCCAATAAATCGTTCCAAACTCTTTCTATCATTTGGTTCAGACATATTACTAATAGCTTTAACCTTTTCTAAATCCACCTGCATACCATCTTTATTAAACTTATGACCAAGATATGTAACCTCTCGTACACATATATGGCACTTATCTTTATTGAATTTTAGGTTAATCTCTCGCGCTCTATTAAATAACGCTCTAAGGCGCTTATCATGCTCTTCCAGTGTCCTCCCCCAGCATATAATATCATCTATAAAAGAATCCACCCCTTCAAGTCCCTCAAGTAATTGTTTGACCTTTGCGTGAAATACTTCAGGTGCACAACTAAGTCCAAATGGTAGCCTTAAATATTGATACCGTCCAAACGGCGTATTAAAGGTACAAAGGTCGGCACTTTCGTTATCTAATTTTATAGACCAGAACCCTGAGTTAGCATCTAAAACCGAAAAATATCTAGCTCCATTTAGCTTAGCTGCTATCTCATTAATGGTAGGCAGTTGAAAATGAGCTCGGTGTATAGCTTTATTAAGCGGTCTAGGATCCAAACAAACACGCAATTTACCGTTTTTCTTGGCAACAATCACTAGGGAGTTCACCCATGGTGTAGGATGGGTGACCTTCCTGATAACGCCTAAGTCAACCATCCTATTTAACTCTAACTGCAACTGATCGCGTAATCCTAACGGTACTTTTCGCGAGGGACATATAACGGGTGGCACATTTTTATTAATTACAATACGAAATTCGCCTGGCAAACAACCTAATCCCGAAAACAAATCATTGTTGTCTGTAAGATTCAAGTTATGCATTCGTTTTATTAGACCCAGAGTCAAACAAGCTTGAAGTCCCAGTACACTTTGACAATCAATAGCAGCAATAGCAAATTTTAAATTGTACTGCGTGGTCTTAAAAAACCAATTTAAGTAACAAATGCCCTTTATGGGGATAAAATCACCACTATAGGATTGTATTTTAATATTATGGTTGCTGCTAATATCTCGTGATTTATAGCCTAGCTGCAAAAAACGTTTGTAAGATATAACATTAATATCTGCTCCCGTATCTAATTTAAATTTTTCACAATCGTGTTCTCCAATAAGAACTTGGTACCAATCCTCTGACGTGGAGCTGATTTCAGAAACATTAAACAACACAGAAATATAAAAGGACTCACAGTCATCCTCGCTGTTTTCCTTTGGATCACTTATACCAATCTCGTACATTTTTTTACTTTTTCTTTAACTTACACATCCTAGCAAAATGTCCATGATTTTCACACACGTAACACTGCACAAAAAGAGCGGGACACTGATTAACCTCTGCACAATGACCACCACACCTAGGACACTGACGAGTTGAAGCCGAAGGGCGGAGGCCCGCTGGCCGCTGGGCCCCGCGCGCGAGCCGCGGCCCCGGCGCCCGCGCCCTCCGCGCGACCGCACCGCGTACACATGACCCGACGCACCGTCTTCACCTCGTTTGTCCAACAAGCGATTACTATCACTTGATATCTCATCTATTTGACATATTTTTATTGCCATTTCCAATGTCAAATCCTCAATTCTCAACAGGCGATCACGAACTATCGTATTTTTTATACCGCACACAATACGATCTCGAATAAGTTCCGTTTCTAATGTTTTAAATTCACAAGTTTTACTCAATAGCTTCAATGCGGTGACATATTGATTAATTGACTCCCCAGGCTCCTGACATCTGGTAAAAAAAGTGTACCTAGCCAAAGTAATGTTTGGCTTCACTCCAAAATAATCGTCAAACTTCTTGATTAATTTCTTAACGTCATCTTTTCCACCCTCCTGTTCAAATGTAAAGGTTTCGTATACGTCAAACCCCTCAGGCCCGATAAGATTGATAAGCAAACTAGCTTGTACTCCATCTTCCTCCTTGTGCACCCCAGATGCCTTTAGGAAAAGGTTGAATTGCGTCTTCCAACGCTTCCATGCGTCGGCCCGGCCGACGGAGCTGCCTTCCAAACTCAACTCTGGTGGCGGCCTAGCGTGTTCCATATTGCCAATTGACACAATATTACCGCACTGTATCCCGATAATACAACGGAAAAAAAAAACTAATATATTTAATGCACTTCCACGTAAATCCACCGCTGTCACCATGTAATGTAATGAAAGGCATGAGGTTGGTTAGCAACTGCTTTATTATTAATAGATGCCGGTACATGTACACTTACATAGTTAGAATACTACACATACACATGACAAGTGAAGCCACTGCCACTTCAACTGACCATGTTTGTATTTATTTATATGTTAACAAGTGTACAGGCCCATCAAGACACTGAGTCTAGCACAGATGTTAGGTCTCTCATACACAGTATATATATCACTAAATACTATGCCCTCATACCGAAACACAGAAATTCAGAACACTTCTATTTTACCGGATGATATCTGCACTGTGGATGTACCTATGTAGACTCAGTACCAAGTTCTACCACCTAGTAACCTCGTACTATATATATTATAACTTATAAATATAACGTGTCACTGGGCACCGTCATAGAGCGACGATCTATGGTCGATGGGACGGAAGGTTCTCAAATGGCGACTATTGGACGGAAAACAAGTATAGGTCGGCCCTTAAACAGATAGACGGATGACGTGATTATGGCGATGGGTAGCCGATAGACGTTGACTGCTAAGGAGTGGTTCGCATGGAAGTCATTACTTGAGGCCTTCGTTCACCGGTGAGGTCTAGGGAGGGCTAGTACGACATAAATTAAAACGCGAATTAAAGTAGTATGTTACGTATTTGTAACGCAATTACCTTGGAGTACTGCAATTTCACATACAAATATATATTGTGACTTATAAGCACATGAAATTACTTAATTGCAATTTAAAAATAAAATTGGTCATAAATACTGTGTTCGATCAGCTGACTCATGTTTACTTATTAACGTAATTAGAAACACGAACATGAATTGTTTTCACGAAAGACTATTGAGGTTGCCTAAAGTAATTGACGAAACTTATCATTATTAAATATTAACATTATTTAATAGAAAATAAGAATTATGTGAATTGGTAACAAAATACTAGTTTTGACAGATTCCTTTGACAAGTGACAACTTTGACAAATGACAAGTGTGCGTTTAGAAAGAATGCATAAATATTTTTATAATCAAAATATGTTTACCATTTCAAAATATACATAGTAAATAATATGAAATATCAATAATTGAAACTCATAATAGGCCCAACTATATAAGCTCAAGAAATCATACATGAGTACTATGAGTAGGGTACGGACAACACAAGTGATGCATCAAGATAATAATATATAATACCTGGTAATTTAAGAGTAAAAATAGCAAATATAATGCGGGCTCGTACAAATATCAGGCTCTATTGACAATATAATATAATATGAAAACTGATAACTCCTTTTTTAAAGACGGGTAAAAAAAACGAAATTTTTTAATGAATATCATCAAAGCTTACTCCAAGAAAGTGAAGCGTTTTGAAATAATCTCAACGCATAGGCAACAATACAACTTCTAGTCCGGCAGTGGCCCCGGCTCTGTATGTAGTCTCGATGAACATCGAAGGGTTTTCGCAGGATAAGTCTGATATACTTGCGGATATATGTCGTGTGACTCATTGTGATATCCTATACGTTCAAGAAACCCATCGAGATGAAACGCAGAACCGGCCACACGTTCCTGGGCTTTCCCTCATCCCCGAGACGTCGTGCCCTTCCAGCTGCACGCGGGAGGATCTAATGACAGAATCGGATAATGTTGTCACTGTGGCTGCTTTCTGGGCCTTTTCGCTAAAATTTGAATGTTTGCCTTCGACACGCTAAGAAGAAGACACATGGCGACCGGTGGATAATCTTATCTCCAATCCAACGCATAATATTGATACATAAATCATTATAAGTGTAGGCCGACCCCCGACCGGACCCGTTGGACCTAAGTACTAAGGTGGACCGTGGAAGATGACTTAACTATAAGGGATCAGACCGCGTGGAAATCATTGTTAGAGCCCTTCGTTCAGTATACATATTTCATAAACGTATTTTGAATGTTTTTGAGTAAGTGAGACGATGTTTCCTTATGTAAGTGGCAAACAAATAAAATAGAAAGATTTGCAAATATTTGTAATACGTACCGGTGAGCTAGCAGAAAAACTATTAAATGAACTAAATGACCAGTCAGCTCCCATGTATGACGAAAATAAAACAAAAAGCTTAAATATAAATCAAATTTATTTACATAACCACCACAGATTAAAAATATAATTAACAACAATGTTCATGTAACATACAATACATATATTCAAACAAATCTGTAAAATGGTCAACATTTGGTTGTGATAAAATCCCTTGTATAAACACTATTTTATAAGTACATTTTAACATAAAATAATACGTTTGGTCATTGAAAGTGTACACAATTGATACTGGCTTAAAAATATCAAAACTTTTTAGAAGAATATTAACAAAGCAGCATCCAATACAAAAACAAAATATTCTTTACACAGACGAGCTAAAATTTAATCAAATTTGAATTCTATAATCCTTGCATCCATAGTTCTTTGTGATTTTATTTTATCATAACTTGAAGTAATACATAACCAAAAAGTACAAGTTAAGCTAAAGCTCGTTCAAACAATGTTTAGCATTAGTCTTGGGAGCCTGGCTAATAAGAAGTGTGTCGCAATTCGGCCAGTTTTTGTATTAAAAAAGACATTTAGCTACCATCTGTCAACAGAGCCAAAAAGCTGAAAAGAACATGGCTCGCGTGGTGAAATGGTGCGAAAACCGAATTTTTAACAAAAGGAAATTAAACAGGAATTGGTTTTCGAAGTTACATGAATAATTCGATTTGATATTTGTAGTTTAAAACATTCGTCCATGTTTAAAACACATGGACGAATAAAAAATTTTTCTTCGTCCAAATGACAAAGACAGTAGCTGTCGTGTTCGGGGACATATTTTCTAAATTAATGACGATCCGCCCCTATTTTTTTATCTCGGAGGTGGGTTTATATCTCGGAGGGTCTAGTTCCTCCTCCGAGGTTTATATCAAACAAGTACAATAAAAATAAATGCTGTTCCAATGGCGAGGTAATGTGTTTTTCCATATTGAATAAAACAAGAATATGAATAGGGAAAATTAAGATTAAAGCTGGCTTACGTAACAAGGATACAGAAAACCACAGTTATATGTCGTAAACTAAATTAGGGATGATCGATATTCATCGATGTTGAATAAACATCGATGTTTTCATATAAATCATCGATGTTTTAACATCGATGGGTTGACATCGATATCATCGGAACATCGATGTTACCTAAATAAAATATCGAAACGTGAATTATACTTTTGGGCGTGGTCTAGCGTTCAGTAGGTGTATTAATTTTAAGCTTCAACTAAATATCAGTAAATATTGCAAAGTCATTAACAGATGACTATCAAGTTTCAACTATTTAAACACTTATTGTATCAAAATAATCGAACTAAAACCACAGCCTTGCGAATAAGTCTGTTTTAATTTGGACGGAACGGAACAGAGTAAAGGGAAAACACTTATCAAAGTTAATTTTTTAACAAAGTGTCTTTAAAAATACTGGGAATGTAAATTTTTTCTTATGATTTTTATGATTTCTAGGTGTCTCAATAAATGTGCATTTATCTAATAATTAAAACTTTGCATAAATATAATAAAATTTTGTTTTTAATTTTTTAAATGTTATTTTAAGGAATAACATGTCATAATTTGTATTGCACCAATTATTATTTTTTTCTTTCTTTCAACTTTTTTCGATGTGTTAATACTTTTTGTGTGATAAAAAAAAATCATCAGATGTGTTTTGACGGTTTTTGACGTTAAAACTTCCATTCATTGCATAATTTTTAAATTGTTGTTTCAATTTTGTTTAACAATTAATGTTATTATTGTTTCTGAATAAATTTACTTTGTTTACCTTAACTATATATGAATATGAATTTATTTTGACATCCCAATTCTTGAAGACNTTTGTGTGAAAAAAAATCATCAGATGTGTTTGACGGTTTTTGAACGTTAAAAATACTTCCATTCATTGCATAAATTTTAAATTGTTGTTTTCAATTTTGTTTAACATTAATGTTATAATTGTTTTCTGAATAAATTTTACTTTATTTACCTTACTATATGACATATAATTTATTTTTACATCCAATTCTTGAGACACTTTCACTCCAGAGTTAGCTACAGATTTAAGACGTCATTCATAACTTGGCCTTACTCCCCACCCCATCGGTCCCTTCACGAGAAACGCCCACCAAACCGGCCACCCTCTCCGGATTCGTAAAATGGACATCGTGCCCCCCCTCGACCGTTCTCACTCGATAATTACCATGTGGGTACGACTTCTCGTCTAACTTGAATCTCGTTTTGTCATATTTACCGAGGTTTATCGATTCGCTCGCCAAAATCGATAACGTGGGGGTGGGTATGGTGGTGAAGATCTTACGGAGGTGTTCCGGGGAGAATGGCGGCCGGGTGACCAGTTTCGTTCGTTGGTCGAATGTGAACCTGGAAATATATTTATTTACATTATACGACCCATCTTGTGTAATGGTCGAGACGTCGGCTCTTACACAATGGGTTCCGGGTTCGATCCCCGGGCAGTACAAACATTTGTGTGCACGAACATGTCTGTTTGTAATGGTCTGGGTGTATAATATGTATTTACAAAAAAAACTTATATAAGTATGTTAATCCGTTGTTTAGCACCTATAATACAGGCTTCACGCTTAACTAGGGGCTAAATGGCGCTGTGTAAATGTCAGTGGATATTTATTTATTATTATTTATTGGCAGAGCGTCGGTGGCTCGATGGTGTGGACTGTTGCCCTCTTACCGGGAGGGCTGAGGTTCAAATCCCGCCTCGTATCAATGTGTTTTCGAAAAATATATGTTCGTTATCCAACGTTCTCACGGTGAAGGAAAACATGGTGAGGAAACCTGCGCACGCCTGCGAAGAGATTCAAGGGTTGTGCGTGAAGTCGTCCAATCCGCACTGGGCCCGCGTGGACGACTAAGGCTAATCACCCTATACGTGTAGGCTCGTGCCCTCGGTCCCCTTGGCGGTTTCAAAGTTTAAATACAAAATACAAAGAATTTAAAAGTATTACCGGTAAGCGCCATCACCGGCGGGTTCGGACATCCGCTCCAAAGTGGCCACGGCCGCGTCTCGTGGTAGACCACGGTTCTTCATCACCAACGATACAGCCTGAAATAATGAAATAATAATAATAAATATCCACTGACATTCACACAGCGCCATCTAGCCCCAAGTTAAGCGGAAGCCTGTGTTATGGGTACTAAACAATGGATAAACATACTTATATACATTATCTTTTGTAAATACATACATATAAAACACCCAGACATTACAAACAGACATGTTCATGCACACAAATGTTTGTACTGCCCGGGGATTGAACCGGAACCCTTGGTGTAGCAACGTCTGAACCGCTACACCAAATGGGTCGTCGGAATATGGCATACAAATATCAAAAACTGCTGATATACGAACGCTATTCCAAATGTTATGTTATAAATTTCTGATTTTTGGTGTAATGGTTGAGACGTAAGCTATTACAATAAACAATTATCCATCAATGTTCACACAGCGCGCCATCTAGCTCCGAACTAAGCATTTTAGCCTGTTTTTATTTTAGTGCTCTAAGTTTTTAGACAACAATCAATTAAGTAACATGATTTGGTAACATAGGTATTGCTATGTTACCAAATCAAGTGTACATGAAATTTAACTATAATTAAAACAAAATAATTTATATTGAGATACACTAACATTAAATAACATTGACATTGACATTAAAATTAAATTGATAAAACTAGTAGTATAGTATTAAATACATAGTAAGATTATAGAATATAGTATGAAATACATAAGAGTGTTAAATGCCCTCCTCTCTCCTAAGTTGCTGTGCCCGACAGGGTCCATAATGTACCTATATAACAAATTGTCACCTTCTAAACATTGTGGAAAAGCAATAAACGATTGATTGATTGCTTAAATGTCAAAATTAACATTTTAATGAGGCTACCACAACATGCTTAAATGTTAGATGCTAAAAGTTATATCTTAATGAGGCTACCACAAAAAGTTAAATTAACTAAGTCATCATGATTTCTCGCCACAAGGCCCCGCGTGGACGACTAAGGCCTGTACACCATTTACGGGTAGGCTAGTGCCCCTCAGTGGGGACGTATATGAGTTGATGATGATATGTGGAAGGCCTATACACTGCAGTAGGCCGTTATTGGCTATTGGTTGATTGAAAAAAATAATACTCACATCTTCCCATTTGTAAACTGGTCCTTTCTCCTTGGGTTTATTGTACAAATCGAATTTCTCATAGTATTTCGTGAACGATGCGTGGTACCTGAGAACAGATTAAAATTATGAGATTTCCCTTCTACGAGTTAAATACAAGATTTTAAAAATCCTCATGTATCGTCTACTTAAACCTTTTTAACCTTTGTTTGTTTGTTACCTTTGTTACTATACAATAGACGAATTGGTGGCCACTCAGCTAACGCCAAGACAGTTTTGTCAAGGCGCTGGTTTGCAGTGGAAGCAAAGAACAAAAATATTAAAATGAACATACCATTCGGAAAACATGTCGGCCGGCATCGCTATCCAATTGGGCAGAGGATCCAGGTTCACGACACACGACATCTTGCCCGGATACGACAAATTGTAGAGTTTGCCTGCATGTTTCAATAAACATATAAATTAAATTGCGAGTGTCTGTTTGTAATATATATAATATCATCATCATCATCAGCTCATTAGACGTCCCCACCGAAGGGCACGAGCCTACCCGTATAGGGTGATTAGGCCTTAGTCGTCCACGCGGGCCCAGTGCGGGTTGGATGACTTCACACACAACCTTCGAATCTCTTCGCAGGCGTGCATGAAGGCCCTCCCGGTAGGAACGCGACAGTCTACACCATTGAGCCACCGACGCTCCAATAACAACGGATATACTTATATAATAATTTTGTAAATACATACATATTATACATAGAACACACCCAGACCATTACAAACAGACATGTTCATGCACACACATTTTTGTACTGCCTGGGGATCGAATCCGGATCGTGGTTTGGGTTTGTTTGTGTTCTAAGTTTATTTCCTGGTGTTCCACGTTTCCCTGTAAATGGTTCTGAGTTTGTGTGAAAATAATGAATTTGTGAGTGTTCGGTTGCCCACGCACAATGGTCCACTTCACGGACTAAGTGCGGAAACCGAACCCCGTAACATAGAACATAGTGTTTTGTTTGTGTGTGTTCAGTTTGCATGTTTAGAGTATTCGTGTATGAGTTTATGTGTGTGTTATGAGTTCGTGTGTTTGTTATGAGCATGCGTGTGTTCTGAGTTTGAGTGTACGTTCTGAGTTTATGTGTTATTTAATTTTTATGACGTCAAATCCGCTACTAACGCCAACATTGACCCAAACTCACCTAGTATAGTCCCGAGCGAGTGTCCCACAAATGCGAACCTCTCCCACCTGAAGTGTTGCACCACCACCGCCAGTGGGTACACCAGGTCGTAGCAGCTGATCATCAGGCCGGGGGGGAACGGATCTGAACGTCCGTGGCCGGGCAACTCCAATGCTGTATTGGATAAATAACTGTAGTGCCAGATATCGTTCCGTGAACTAATAATAACTTAATATCCACTGACATTCACACAGCGCCCTCTAGCCCCAAGTTAAGCGGGAAGCCTGTATTATGGATACTCAACAAAGGATAAACATACTTATATATTTCTTTTCCATCAAAATTTATACACATTATACATCGAAAACACCCAGACCATTACAAACAGACATGTTCATGCCCAATGTTTGTAGTGCCCGGGATCGATCCCGGAACTGTGGTGGTGGTCAAAATATAAGTGGGGTGGGAAATAGAAGTATTCTTCTGAGTTTCAGGGTTAGGGTACAGTAGCTAATGAAATTACCGGGTATAAAAGACCTAAAATCTGCTGTCTCAGGTGACGGCCCAGTGCGGCATTGACGGAGAATAATAACTGTTTATCAGTTGTCAATCAATCAATGCCACTCTGTCAAGGTCAGGCGTATCACTTACCATCAGGTGAGCGTCCTGACCGTCCAGTACACTTGGTAACATAAAAAATATTGCCCACATAAAATATGCACGCTTTATATTAATTGATAGAATAGGCGGTCGTACGTAGTCACAACACACAATAGATGAATCTATTGTCTACGCGCGTGCTACGTTTGAGCGGATAGAAAAACGATTATTTAGCTCCAAAAAACCAAACTAAACATTTACAAACATAACTTAATGGTATAATATTCATTACGGTCTCTGGTATTCTAAAGATACCAGACGATCAAAGCTGCTCTGTCATGGTCAGGCGTATCACTTACCATCGAGCGTCTTGACCGACCTGCACACTTCGGAACAAAAACAAATGAAGCTGTTGAAGAAAATATTTTTTAAATATTTATCGATTAATAACTCACCAATATAATAAAAGTTGTTGGGCAACATCTGTACCAAGGGTCTGAAGCAGGCGGCGGTGTCTACTGAGCCATGGCACAGCAATACAGGAGGGTTCCAGCAATCGCCCCACGCCACAACTAGAAAGAGGATATTATTACTGACTAGCTTTTGCGTGCGACTTCGTCCGCGTGGAATAGTTACTTTGGCCTAACGCTCTCTTTAACCCGTTACTTCGTTTATATAGGTGAGTTAAATATGTCATAAGATATAATATCTTAAAGGACAATTTTGATTAAAATGAAATACTTGTGATAAATAAAGTATTATTATCATATTTATGAAAACACCTTCGCAAATCATACATTATTAAAGAAACATTTTTTAGCAAAAAATATGTTATAGGGAGCTAACCCTAAAATATTATGCTGTCGCGGACTTTTTTGTACACCTTTAAAAGGGGAATAATACTCTCATACATGACATTTGCGAAACTTTAACCGTTTACGCAGCGTACGCAGCGGAAACTCCAAGTATGAGAAAATCCCCCAATTTTGAAACATTCTTCATTGCTGCTCGGCTTCTATTCCTCGTACCGGGATGATATATATATAGCCTTCCTCGATAAATAAGCTATCTAACACTGATAGAATTTTTCAAATCGAAACATACCAACAAACAAACTCTTCAGCTTTATATATTAGTATAGATAATAGCAAACAGAATCTGCCTCACAACCAAACACTCACAGTCCCGCACAAACTATCACCTTTCACACGACCTTCTAGGTACTCAAACTATCAGCCAACCTACCTACGGCCACGCCTAACATCATTTTACAATTAAATGATACTGTCCTGACCATGAGGCTGAAACCGGCAGAAAAAATGCGATGGCCAGGCACGAAAAAGGACTTGGTCCCTGTTTTCTATAGAATATGTTAAAATTATATGAAATACTTGCACGTTGCAGTCAAAGGTGATTAATGAAAACAGCCTTTTTTTGGTACTAAAGCTTTTTTTGTCCCAGACCATCGCGGTTTTTTCTGCTACAATTTTCTGCCAGTTTCAGCCTCATTTCCTGACCTTAGACCGAGGGGCACAAGCCTATCTGTATAGGGTGTATAGGCCTTAGTAGTGTACGCCTGTGCGTATTGGCTGACTTCACGCACAACCTTTGAATCTCTTTGCAGGCGTACGCAGGTTTCCCCACGATGTTTCCTTCACCGTGTATTTACGTATATTAAAACACATAAATCCTAATATGCACTTGCTTAGGCCCGTGTATATCAGTAAACCGGCAAAGCCGAGAAAAAAGAAAGGTAAAATAAGAAATATTAAGATTTAGTACATAAGAGTGTCGAGCGTCGGTGGCTCAATGGTGGGAACGGTTGCCTCCGATCGGCAGGGCGCAGGTTCAAATCCCGCCACGTATCAATGTATTTTCAAATGAATCATATGTACATTATCCGACGCTCTCATGGTGAAGGAAAACATTGAGAGGAAACCTGTGAACGCCTGCGAGGAGATTCAAAGATTGTGCGTGATCTCGGCCAGTATGCACAGGGCCCGCGTAGACGACTGAGGGCTATACACCCTATACAGGTAGGCTCGTGCCCTCGGTGGGGATGTTTAATGAGATGATGATCATATATTATTTATTATTACAATAACAAAAATAATTAATTAATTAAACAAGAAATCTAAGCTTTTCAAAATAATACATACTGTACATATAAATACAACCTAAAACATTGTTTAACATCTTAATTTAAGCTCTTTAAATACATGTTAATAATAATAAAATACACTTTCTCATTTACAATTCATGAAGGAAACAAAATTTAAATACAGCTATGTACAACCAATATGTTGACTTGTAAATCCTTTTAAGAAATCTCTATTATATTTCATAATTTTGGAAAACTAATTAAAATATCAACAAACAAATCACATTAATTCAAAAATCGTTCTTTTATCTTAATTGTACAATTCAAGTACAATATAACTCAATTATTGAAGATTTTAAACTGTTGCTTTCCAATCTGGAGGGCACGGGTTCAAATGTCGTCATGTATCACTGTGTTTTAGAATTTGCTAAATTATATGTTATCCAACTCTATGAAAGAAGACTTGGTGCCTGAATTCAATAGGTTTTGTTCAAAAATATTTTAAATATTTGCATGTTGCAGTAAAAGGTAATAAATGAAAACAGCCTTTTTTGGTTCCAAGTCTTTTTTCATCCCTGACCATTTCGTTTTTTCTGCTACAATTTTCTGCCAGTTTCAGCCTCATGTATTCAGATACTGAGCTATATTACTATACAATGTTCAGTAGTTTTTGCATTATAAAGTTTGAGTTATAGAGATATCTATTAGAGCAATGATATTCTGTATATATAAAGGTAGATATGCCACCTGTGCCTTAAAAATGAACTGCCAAAGAGAATGTAGTTGTAGGCTCTTTGCTTAGGTTAATATATGCTCATTCGAAATGTGTGCTATCGCTGGATTCAGAACACTTTTTTCAGTTGTTTTGTGAACATATCATGAATCTACACTTTTGACATCATTATATTAGATATGTTTATAACATTAGTCAAATAATATGGTTTTGAAATATCAAAGATGAATAGTATTAATTTATTGCTATTAGCATATAATGACACGCATTATATGTGCCTATTAAAAGAAAAATATTTTTCATACAAAAATTTTACACAATCATTGATTTGATAATACAAGGTACCTTTATCTAACAAAACTATTTCAGATAATTATGATAACAATTTATGACATAACACTACGATACTATCACTAAAAAATGCCTATTCACGCTAAATTTTACGTAAATTACAAATTTGTTAAGTAATAAGGAAAATATTCGCAAATGGCTATTAAAAGTACAAAGTACAACGAGGTTATAAAACTTAGTTGCAATAAAAACTAAGTTTACGTTTTAGAAACTACATAGGACAAATATTAAATAAATGCAAATACTTACTACAAATTCGGCCCCAGGGAGCTTCTATATACCATTCATTTTCTGGCAAACTCATTTTTAAAAATTTTTCTATAAGTTAATAATGTATGTAATATTGCTGAATTTTACCCAGCAGAACCCGTTAATTTCACACAGTTTATTTTACTGCTGTAATTATAAGTCTTATCACTTCAGCCTTGTTTTTCAAATTATTAAACTATTTGACAAGAATCAAGATAATGAAACTGACATTTAAACCAAAATATCAGGGCTGTATTCGTTTACATATTCAATTATTATATATTCAATTAAATAAACATTTTCAATTGGTGACCAATAATAATCAAAATGGATTTAGATTTTCACCCACAGATAAAAAGATGATATTAACATGTGTTTCATAAAATGTTTTCTATACATTTGTGTGCAGGACATATTGTGTTTGTAATGGTGTTTTCTATTTATGTATTCACAAAAAAAAATGTATATAAGTAAGTTTATCCGTTGTTTAATACCCTTAATACAGGCTCACGCTTAACTTGGGCTAGATGGCGCTGTGTGAATATCGGTGGATATTTATTTATTTTATATTATTGTAAAGATTGTGTAGTTACGATGATCGTTATCAACCTATACAGGATAACGATTCACTTGGTAAAAATAAAGTACCTATGCAACCGCATTTCCCAAGATTTCAATTAGTTTAGGGCATCGTCAGTCGAGCATCCGGGCAAATTTTATTTATGTAGTTCGAGTTCAAAAACCTTTTAGTATGAAAAAACCTGCATTTTGAAACATTTTGTAGATAGTGTAGCTGCAGTACATCAGTCATCGTTCGCCGCTCCGCAGCCGCGGACCACTAAATAGCGCGTCTGATAAAACTTCAATATTATTGTACTTCTGATATATTTCTGATATACTTCTATACTGTTATTCTACACTCACCGTGACTTTCATTGGAAACACCTAATCAAGCGAACTATCTCAAATTGGAGTCAGATATCTACAATTAGGATAACAACATATCAACAACAAATATCCTAAAATAGTGTTAGTCGCGAACCTTTATTCAGGTAAATTTATTTTGTTGGATGATAGTCATTAACAACTACTATGTCTAAGTTGGATGTCTTAAGGGTTACTTCCCAAATCAAAACTGTGGAAAGGTGTGTGCGATGCAGTGGGTGCCATACTTTGCTTGATAGACGGAGTTTGGGTTCTAAAAGTGGAATGTTAGGACTTAATACTTACTTTTAACTTTGAAACTTAAATTAGTATCATCTAATTATAGACGTATATAAAAATACGGATGGAGTCTCGCTAACATCAAGTGTGCCATAATTCGGCCAGTGTTTGTATGAACACAAAATAATAAAACATTTGGCGCACATCTGTCAACAGAGGGCCATTGATTATATTAGAAATAAAATCTAAAAAAGAGCATGACTTGTGTTGGGAAATGGTGCAAAAACTGCAGTGAACAAAAGGAAAACTATCCAGAAATTACACATCATAGGTAAATGAATAATTTGATTGCATATTTTTGGTTTATTATGTACACCAAAATCAGTAAACAACAAATATTTGTCAAAATTACATCATAAAGTCCGTCCTTATTTTTTATACGTCCATGCCTCTATTATTATAAGTAGTGATCGTAGTAGGGAGGTATGATGAATTAGATAGAAACATACCTAAAAATACAATACAAACAGATTTGTTAGTGTTGTCCGGGATCAAACTTGAAACCTTTGATGAACTAGCCGACTTCACAAACATTACAACCCTTGTAATATAATATGTATATTCCCACGTCGATCACTATTCTTGCTAATGGCATATATCTCCAAGAATATCAAGAAGGGTATTCATGTAAAATACTCAAATAAAACATTTTTAACAATAAAGTCTTTAATGGATAACAGTATAATAAACAAAAAAAACCATTTATATAATTAATATTATTTCACAAATGTATTGCACAGCCAAATATAAATAAAATTAAATACAGTAGTACACACTTTATAACATGAATGTTCAGCCGCGGAGACAAGGACTGTCACATGTCACTCGCGCGGCTGACTAATGACTAATACGGTGCGGCGACCGACCAATAGCAGCGCAAGAAGATAACGCGCCGTACGTATACTATGCTGATTGGTCAATAGTATTTCCTATGCTTCTAAAGTTCGTCATAGGTGCGCATATGCGTAGGTAAATCGGTGAGCCTTATTAATTGTGTACTACTATATGTTTATGTACTTTTAACCCTGACCCAACCTAACTATTGACCCCGGATTTATCTGATTATATCTTAGAGAGCCCGTATATAAGGTCGTCTGCATAGGTATCGGTTAAATATTTATAGTTATTGAAAAATAGTCAACCTTAGGGTGGTAGTCGTTAATACTCACCGCATTGGGCACGCGTGATTCAAAGCCCGCGTCAATCTTCTTATAGCTACACTATGCAAGAAGGCCTAGTGGTGGCAGTGGGACGTCCATAGGATGTACGTTATCCGACGCTCTTACGGTGGAGGAAAAACATTGTGAGGAAACCTGCGCACGCCTGCGCTGAGATTCAAAGGTTGCGCGTGAAGTCATCCAACTCGCACTAGGCCCGCGTGGACGACTAAGGCCTAAACACCCTTTACGGGAAGGCTCGTGCCCCTCGGTGGGGACGTTTAATGAGCTGATGTTTATAAAACCCATCCACGCTAATGGCCTTATAAACCGTCTCTCTTTCTATAAAATATCTCTATTTTCACAATTTAGCCTTCAAATTTGAATTTGCTATTAAGAAATCACTAATAAACGACACCATATCTTCTGGGTTTGTCACATGATGATCATGCCCCCTTTAAGTGTCACCTTCTTTGTTTGCCTTATATTCTTCAGCATATTCTCTATCAGGTAATCTGCTCCATCCTTTCCCCACCTGTTATTCTTGTATAGCTCTGTCATGATGATGAACAAAGTTGGTACGTTGTTTCGAGTGAAGAGTTTAAGATAGACGTCGTTTGATAGGTTCTGCGGTATTACAAATTTGCATCTCGGGTCCCAGGTCAATCTGCCAAATAATTTTAAATTTAAGATTTAAAAAATCCTTATGAAGTAAGGTTACTTACTATATTATAGGCGGATATTGTGCGGTCTTGCACAGTGTTCCAGTATCAAAATCTTTGTAATAAATTATTGTAGTTACGTGTAGGTAAANAAGTACATATAATCACGAAGAAGAAGCGCTCTATACAAGCTGTAAAAATATGCAGAGACAAAGCAACATTTTAAACGAACCACATAGGATATGCACCACCTGTTGGAATAAAAACGCCTCATCAAAGGAATAAACCGAAATTCTCCAACAGACTTAAAAAAATCATTTGCCAACACACTGTTTATTAACAAGCAAGGCTAACAGCAAGCAATGATATGGGTGCTGTGCTAGATATCGGTGTACTTCTACACATGGACGTTCCAGAAGAAACTATTCACAAACATGAAAAGTACTCTAGAAAACTCGGTTTGCAACAGACGAAGTCTCAGCTGAAATCAAAGGTACTGGAACTATAACAATAAACGAAGGAAGAGGAAAAAGCTTAGATACATAACAGCTCCTAAACACTCTGTAGTACCTAGCCTGAGCACAAACTTTACTGTCATTAGCAAAGATGTCAATCTGGATAATGTACGGTCACCTTCTCCAAAAAAGAAAGCTACTGACAAAAACCTAAAAGAGGAGCGATTATTATAAATTACCACATCTAACTGCCAAGTACAGTTATCTACGACACACAATAGTCCATAACGATATTCAGACTGATTCCCATAGATATCCGATTTCGTTCAAAAAAATAAAATTTATTAAAGAGCTCTTAGCCTACGGGACACGAAGTTCAAACGTTTTCCGTAATAAAATTCAATAACAATAAATTAACATGTTAAGGTAAAAATCATCACCTCATCATTTCGGACATAAATAATCTTCAGTACAAGAACGTGGCCAAACTGTTTTTACAACAAAAAAAATTAGGCTGATGAAACTACAAGTACCAACTTTGTATTATATTAAAAGTATTTGAGACGCTGCATTCAAATAACTTTATATAATAATAATAATAATTACTAAACAAGTTTAATTAATTAAAATAGCGCACTCGCTAATTTGTATATAAATCATAAATGGAAGTTTGAACGGTATTAATACATGTTTATTTTATTTTTGAATCTTATAAGAACGGATACCAAAAACTTTAGCTCCAAACATCTACATGGTAAATTCATTATATCGAAGAATGAAGCTATGAAATATAATACATGATCAAACGAACTTCACAAGTGAAATTCGATCAGTATATATTGAATTAGCTTCATTCGAAGATATAATCACCCACCACCCACATTTTACAAAGTTTTGGATTGTATAATAATGATCTCTAAAGAGTGACAAGTTCCATCATAGGAATGTAGGTTGACAGCTAACTTTTTTTTTCTTGGTCAATAGACCAATAAATCTCTTAATAAGTGCGAAGTTGCCTTACAGGTTAAAAGGACTACATGGTAAATTCATTATATCGAAGAATGAAGCTAATTCATATAATACTGATCGAATTTCACTAGTGAAGTTCGTTTGATCATGTAATATAAATACATATACATACATACATATATGTACATACACATACATATACATACATATATCTATACACATACATACACACATTCATATATATACATACACACACACATATATATATATGTATATATACATAAATAAATGGACGATGAGGGGGAAACACAGTCATAAATATGCAACTAATTACTTTTTTGTAAATTTAAAATATACTTTTTTAATTACATCGGAAGGAGTTTTAATGAAGGACACTTGTAAGGCGGTGGGATATTATTCCAGCATTTCGGCAGAATACCAAAAACTGCCACGAATGCTGCAGTGCTGTGTGTGGCATACAAGACGTGTGGCAATCCTAGCTCGTTCTTCGAAAAAGTGAGTTTGCTGAACAGATAAGGAGGCGTTTTCGTTCGGACTATGTTAAACAAAAGACACGCAAAATGAAGAGCCCGCCTGGACTCCATCATTCAAAAGATTCCCTTTATGAGAAACGGAGTGAGCACGCGCGGTATGTTGAAGCAAAATCGAGCGCAAGAATTTTGGAGGCGTTGAATGATCTTTTTGGTTGTAACCGTATTCACAATAACCGTATCCGCGTAATTGAGTTTTGACAATATTAAAGATTCACACAGTTGTATTCTACATTTAACGTCTAAGAAGTTTCTAATTTTTGCAATACATTTTGAGCCTAAAAAAACAATTTCTGACAGTCTACAACGTGGTTGTGAAACCTTTAATTTGTTGTCCATAAGACTCCTAGATTCGGGCTTCAGTCACCTGCTTCTGTGTATCTGCTATCAGTCCTACTATAAGAAACTTGGACTTATTTGGGTTAAGGACTAACAGTTCTTATTTGCCCATGCATTTATACACCCTAGGTCCTCATTAATTAGTTTTACGGCATTAGGAGTGTCATCTGGCTTAAACGAGAAATATAATTGTAATCGTGCATATATATAAAAGTGGGAATAGTTAATGCAATTCGTTAGATCTCTGTGGTACAAAATGAAAAGAATCGGCCTAAAATTGATCCTTGGGCACACCAGCATAAGGGGAACAGCTTCTGAAGATGACGTTATGCCATTGTCCTGAGAAACTTCAACGTGTTGAGAACGGCCATCGAGGTAGCTGCTGAACCACTTTAATGCGTTGCTGTCAAAACCATAAAATGATAACTTAGATAAAAGAAGATTGTGGTTAATACAATCAATTGCACGGGAAAAATCAGGAGACCTAAGATTGTTCCCCTGCCCGATCCTCCGCAGCCAAGATATCGTCCACGACATCCAAGAGCGCAGTGGCGGTGCCACGACCCGCTCGAAAACCGGATTGCTTCTGAGGAAGAATATTTTAGTATCCAAGTACTCGTTAGTTGTTGACAAATAACTTTCTCGAGTATCTTAGAGAAAACGGCAGAATGCTAATAGCTCGAAGATCTTTTAATTCACTTGGGAGTTGTTTTTAGGAATGGGTTTAACCAAAGCCTCTTTCCAATATCAGGAATATTCACTTTGAATAGACTTGTTGACAATAGATGTTATCACACCAAGCTTCGTGGCAAGGTTAAAAGGATCATATCTCGCGTAATGCCGTCCACACCTTCCGCGTTGGTTGGGATATTGCGAATATTAAAAATATAAGCATCATCTACAGTTCTGAGTCGGAAGACAGCAGAATTAAAACGATGATGCTCATAAAAGTTAGGTCAGAAACGAGACACTACTACTTCCAGCACATCATAAAAATGCTTGTTAATTAGATCTGGTTTATTTAATTTAGATGGTAACGTAGCTTGTTTTATATTGAAGTCAGCGACATTCCGTTGACATTTTTCCATAATGATTTTGGGTTATTACTATTTTGGTTGATATTATGGCGAAAGTATGCCGACTTTTCCGAAAACAACGCTTTATTAACTATAGATTTCATGTCTTTGTAAAAATTTATATCCGATTTAAGTCCCGTAGAACGGCTTTTATTATGGGCAGTATCCCTTATTTTCATCATTTCTCTAATTGTCGGCGTTATCCAAGGATAGCTCTGATGCCTGATGTAGGATTTAAAAGGAACGAGCACACAAAGATAAATCACTATCTGAGCGCAAATTAAACAGAAAATATTTTTCTTATAATCAGGAGCCGCCAAACCACTGACAGTACTATTATCCGGCCATGTGAGCAAGGTGTCAAACTGTTTTAAACAGTCTTTAAGAATGCACGTCAAAATGTGATTTTGAATTTAGTAGTATGCTGAATAAGTCCAATGACATAACATTGTATTGAGTCCACTGACAGATGTGACATTATGAGAACAATGTTCAGTTTGCTGTCTCATTTTTGCCTACGCAAAGTCGTGTAAGGAGTGAGAGCATCAGGTATACGTTTTTAATCGCTATTTTAGTCCGGATTCCATGCTTTAGTCAAATTTCTATGATCAAAATGCATACCTTCACTAAAAACAACCAAACCGAGGTATCTCTCACTCGGAACCAATTCACGACTCCTCTAAGAGGCCCGTATTCTAGAACGAGACTCGAGCGTTGATCTTTATTTAAATAGATTTAGAAAGGGATGACGCTATTTATCGTATAGATCGATCGTATAGATATACTCTCTTCAAGTAAATATCAACGCTTGAGTCTCGTTCTAGAATACGGGCCTTAGTAAGCACTCCCTAATATACTTTTTTTTTTTTCTTCATGACCTTGCACGGTTTGTGCATCCGGCCATAGTCAAAGTTATATATATATTTTTTTAAGTAAAACGAGGAAACGACAAGTAATACGAAAAAGGTTACATAATACGGAATTTGGATAATAGGAGTAAAGATCAGGAAAGTAACTTAAGATATAATCACTGCATTAAAATATATAAATAGATACATAAGATAAATAACAAAGATATAATAAAAATAAGTGATATTGATAACATCATAGCATACAAAAATAATTAAAATTTTAAATTACTTCTACTATAAATTTGGATAAAACCGTTATAATATGAATATCATTTGTATAAAGAAGTGATTTTATGCAAGTGGGAAAAGGAATCTTAAGGAGGTTAGATCGAGTAGGAAAGAGAATGATTAAAAGAGGACATGAGAAAAATATATGGTATACGCTCCCTGTATCCGTCCCACATTCACAAATATTACTACTAATAATATGGAGTTTGGCGAGGTGGTCTGGGGTACAAACATGACCAATTCTTAACCTTATTAAGATAGAAGACACGCGCTTACCGAATTTAATTTTATAAACCAAGGTTTGATGGGGATTGACTCTTGAATGGCTGCAAAATATACCTTTTTTTTACTACTAGATTCCAAAGTAGTTTCCAGAGTCATAAAGATATATTTAGGAAGCGTTGCTAGGTCTTGGTGGTAAATTTTATAAGGAAACATGTCCACAAACACTGCATCATTAGCAAGACGGTCAGCTTTCATGTTGCCTTTGATTCCTACATGACTAGGTATCCATGCAAATTCTACAATCAGTCCTTTCAAAACACACTGAAGAAGAATGCTTCTTAGTTCAAAGGTAACGGGCAATTGTTATTAGATATAAAAGGGTACTTTTCTAATGTCTGTAAGGCGCTCATAGAATCTGAAAGTACTACACGTCTTTTTAAATTCTAAAAAGGACATATTCCACAGCTTTAAGCAGACCCATACATTCTCCAGTGAAAACTGTTGATTCTGGTGGAAGTTTAACTTTTTGGACTATATTGTACTGATGGTGGTAACACCAACTCCGACGCAACCTGTTACAGGGCTTTTAGAGGCATCAGTATTATATATGGTGATGGTTGGAAAACCTCTCATGGTAATTATATTAAATTGATTACTAACCGACGGATCATCTTTAGTTACAAGATTGTAATGGATATGAGGTGCTAAAATAAGGAATCATAATCAACAGTAAATATCGGAAGCATGTTTGACGATGGAGCGGGGATTGGATTGATAAAAATTTATTGTAGCTATTTAGTAACCATGGTAATTGTTTATGAGACCAATAATTGATGATTTCACGCAGTCTAAAAGGCGTTGGAGTTTTTCTGCAAGTTGTGATTAGAAGTTTGAAGTGTTCGAAAAAGAAATTATCAGATAAGAACTGTCGTCGCAAATGTAGGGGGGGTCCGAACATTCTATTTGTAGGCATTAATTGGACTACTTCTCATTGCACACTGTAATTATGCGTAAGGCCTTTGCTGAATTATATCTAACTTTTTTAAGCGGATTTGTTTCCAGGTTCTAATACAAATGTGCCATAATCTAATACACTCTGATCAAAGCATCCAGGGTCCAAACGTCAAACTACGCTTACTAAGCGTTGAGCGACCGTTGCGATTTTTTTGTGCGAATTTTAATCACCTTGCTGCGTTAAAACGTAGATTTAAATGATTTTGTATCAATACCCGGCATATGGCTATATTTTTGAAAAGGTCATAAAATTTTAAATAATATGCAGTATTTGTAGGTATTCTAATTGCTGAAATTAATAAAAATGATTTTATCTCAAATTTTTGTAAAAGTTTAGTTTTGCAGAAAAAAGGTTATTAAAAGTTATGGCAGCCTTTAAACACATAAAAAAGGTCTTATAATTTAACCAATTAGTTGTTTATTGTTCCTTATAACACACAGTATATGCATACAAGTCGCTTAAAAAAATTCTAAAGAAGCGCTCCTAAAAGCAAATATATCGTTGAACATATGAGACTTTAAAGCTCTTTTTGGGTTTAAGTTATCATAAGATATGTTTTAGTGATGAGTATTATCTTTAAATGTAAAACAATATATGAATTGTCAATTAGCTGTAAAATGCTTAGATTTCTTAAAAACAGAATAAATACATAAACAAATACTACTGCTAAATTTGATGACGTAAGGATGAGACCGTTAGATAACTATTAAATAAGTATTTTTAAAAAAACTACATGAAATATACAACCTATACATATAAAGTACATATTTCTATAGTTTTTAAGTTTTTATATTAAATGGTAACATTGATGAAAATCGAATCGAACTGAAATTTTAGAACACAAAGACATGGAGTCGACTTCAGTAGAACATTTTGTTTTTATTTTAAATCGGTATTTTAATGAGTGTATTATATACATTTATGGGTTTATAATTTTCATAATTAAGTGTTTATAACATATTAAAACGTACATAATGATTTTGTAACGTTTTTTTTGGTACATCTACTTTTAGAAAATAAAACAAGAACAATGTTTATTAAAACGTATATAATAAAAAAAATAAAATAAAATTAGAGACCGCGTTTAAGCAATCGTAGCGTAGACGTCCTCCAGCCCTATGATGGACCGACGACTTGCGAAGTCACTGGTGGGGGATGACGAGGAAGCGTAGAAACGGAATATGGTGCAAAATGGAGAGACCTATGCCTAGCAGTAAAACTATAGTAGGTTAATAGAGAAAAGAGACAATGTCTTGTCTTCTATCTTCTTCTACATCCTCTGAAACAAGATATCTTATTAATTTTGAATACTTGTAAAAAAGACCGCGTGAGTATTACCACTTACTGATTATAACTATGGGAACCCTACGCGGTTATGTAAATAAAGAATCCGTGATTATTTAACAAAAGTTTAATTAGGATTTCCCATATACATTTAATAGTTAAACACTATGCACCAGTACCGAATACATGAATAACGGCCGCAGGCCTACTCGTACTTATTTTAAACTTTATACATAAACACTATGCACATTTACTATGATTTCGTAAATCAAAACTAGGTATTGGCAGGAGTGAAAAGGGACGTGCATTCGCCGCGAGATCGTATTGGCACTATGCTCGTGGCAAATTTATGGGAGCTGCGCCGCGCTCTGAAATGTGCGAACAAAAGAATGCCGATAAGCAAAACGGTCAAGCGCGAATATTTTGCTATAGTAGTGCGTGCATCCGTCGTCACTGCCATTTTATTTTATATAAAGTATTAGTATTATTATCTAAGCAGTACTAAAAATATTATAATGCGACTCCATGATTCTATGTTTTTAGGAAATTAATATTTAGCCGCCATTTTGCAGCAAACGTCAGAGCGTCCTGCAACCGTATGACGGTTGAACAAAAACATCGTCTACTATTTGATGCTACATATTTATTTACAGTACGGAAATATAACTTCTTTTATCATAGAAAACTAGTTTAGATATTTACTATAAGAAAAATCAAATTTAATACAAATATTGTTCGTATTTGTTATGTTACAATGACTTACAGCAAGTTTGTTGTGTAGGTCATGGATTATCTAAAAATTTAAAAATAATTGTCTGTAGACAAATATAAAGAAAACATGATTACTTTGTTATTAAAACAAATAAGGTATCGCCAAAAGCTTCTTTTTTTTCAAAAACACACTCAAACATACAAAAATCACGCCACGAAGATTAACTAACAAGCAGCATTCGTTTTGTACTACAGTGAAGTTTGAACTGAATTTAGTTACGAATATCGTAGAACATAAACATGTTTGTTTAGACTAGTAGGTCGTTTCGTTCGCTTCAATATGTATGCGCTAAACAAAGACTAACATCGTTTTCGCTTTATTTAAATATTATTTGCAACAATGTCGCCGCCGCCGTGTGACGTGGCGAGGCGCTTAACCCGGAATGTAATGGTCGACCGTGTACGGTCGCCGGACGCTTATGAGGTTATGAGACAATAATTTGATGATTTCACGCAGTCTAAAAGGCGTTGGAGTTTTTCTGCAAGTTGGTGATTAGAAGTTTGAAGTGTTCGAAAAAGAAATTTATCAGATAAGAACTGTCGTCGCAAATGTAGGGGTGGGTCCGAACATTCTATTTGTAGAGCATTAATTGGACTACTTCTCATTGCACCTGTAATTATGCGTAAGGCCTTTGCTTGAATTATATCTAACTTTTTTAAAGCGGATTTGTTTCCAGGTTCTAATACAAATGTGCCATAATCTAATACACTCCTGATTAAAGCATTATAAATAAGTTTTAGTGTATATGGATGAGCACCCCACCAGACGCCTGTAAGGCATCTTAACATATTTAATAAATTCTCACATTTAGTAACTATATAATTACAATGATCCATGCCAGACATTTTACAATCGAGGATGACACCTAAAAATTTTATGGTAGTCTTGACTGGTATTATAATGTCATCATATAAGATTTGAATAGGAGGAGGTGTTCTTTGTCTCGTAAAAACTATTGCACTACTTTTAGATGTGAAAGAACCATTTTGATCCATCCAGTGTTTTAATCCAATTAATGCCGAAGAAAGAACATTACAAGCATAATTTAACGATTTGTCAGAAATATATAACAAAAGGTCATCTGCATATTGAAGGATTTCTACTTGTCCATTTAAGCTATTCTCTAAATCAAATGTATAGATGTTATACAATAAAGGGCTCAAAACAGATCCCTGAGGCAATCCTCTCCATATTACGCGAGAATTTGAATACCCTTCTAGACATAAATTAATTTTACGTTGACATAATATTTTTATAATTATATTACACATGTTTATAGGAACCCTAAGTGCTTCTAATTTTTTATATAGGACAGATAATAGAACATTGTCATAAGCGGATTTAATGTCAAGGCAAACAGCTATTAATGATTCATTATTAGTAAAAGCTACACGAATATCAGTAGTTAGAATGCTAATACTATCCATAGTACTTTTACCCTTTCTGAATCCAAACTGAGAGTTAGATAAAAATTGGCTATTTTCTGTATACCACTCTAAACGATTTTTCACCAAATGTTCTATTAATTTTAATAACACGCTTGTTAAAACGATCGGTCTGTAACTATCACAATCTGATGGATTTTTATGTGGCTTTAGAATTGGCAACACCATTTGACATTTCCATTCATCTGGCATTTCACCTGTCAACATTATTTTGTTTACTAACCCCAGATAATAATTTAATGAAATATCACACAGATTACTTAAAAAAGAATATGGAATGCCATCTTTACCGGGTGATGAGTCCTTAACGTTACTTAATATACCTTTTAGTTCTACCAATGAAAAGGGTGAATCTAGGTTCGAAATAGATGACGACGTAGATTTACAAATAATAGGTGGAATTGTTTGATATGATGGGCTAGCTTCAGGGACCCATGGGGGAGCCAATTTATCAAGGAAGTTATCAACTAAGTTATCCGGAATGGTTGCGAAGTTTGAACCACAAAAAGCAGATTTAAATCTTCTTATATTACGCCAGACTATATTGGACGCTGTGTCGGGTGATACAGACTCACAGAATTGTCTCCAACTTTCAAATTTTTTCTGTTTAAATAGCTTTCGCGTTTCCTTCGCTATCACATTAAATTTATCAAAATTATCGACTGTCATGTTACGTTTATAATTTCTTTCTGCTGTTTTTCTTTTCTTAATAGCAGAACTACACTCTGCATCCCACCAAGGGGGTGATGGAAGAGAAGCAGATGTTTTCTTAGGGAATACGTCATTTGCTGCACTTATTAAAACCTGTGCAAAGGAATCTGCACATATATCCACACACTCATTTTCAATTTTAGGTAATGATGATAATTTATCCTGAACACAAGCCTTAAACTTTTCCCAATCATTGCTATTACTATTCGGTAATTTGTGCTTAAGTTGTGATTTATGTCTAGTTAGTTTAGGAAAAGCTCGCGCTGCGAAAGTTAATAAAATTACAAAATGATCACTGCCATAGGAAGAGGAAGTGGTGGACCAGGACAGCAAATTAGCAAGATTTGGAGTACAGATGGATAAATCAATAGCACTTCTACCCTGGTCAGGAGCTGTGTGACGTGTAGGAAGCCCAGTATTTAATACACACAAATTATTTTGATCCAGTATATCAATTAAATCTTCACCATAATTGTTTGTATTGGAACTACCCCATGATTGATGGTGACAGTTAAAGTCGCCCATTACTAAAAAAGGTTTAGGGAGTGAAGAAAATATTTTATTTATATCGGACAAAAGAAGGGCAGATGGTTTAGGGACATAAATTGAAACTATGCAAATATTTGAAACCATTGCTGCAACAACTGAAATTTCTTCATTATGAGCAGGAATATTTACTTGCTTAAAGGGTATTGAGTCTCTGATGAGTATGGCTACTCCTCCATAACCATCAGGTCTATCCTCTCTTAAAATATGATAACCACTAATTTTAAAATATTTGTTTGGTTTGAGCCAAGTCTCTGCTAGTGCAAAGACTATAGGATTGAACTTATCTAGTAAATAAATTAAGTCATGTTTTTTATTTATTATGCTTCTACAATTCCACTGCATTATTTTCCTTAGATCCATTTTGGAAGAAAGAAAGAATTTTTTCAAGTAAAATGGCAACGTTGGACGGTGAGAATGTTGATGAATTTGACAGGAGTTTTAATATTTCTACCATTATTTCTGCTACAGTTGATTGTTGTGTAGTAGATGGGTTTTTACTAAAGCCACAACCATTAGGGGGGGGTGGTATGAAAGATTCACTAATTATAGAGTTGTGTTCACCTGTATTATAGCCTTTATTTGGTTGAGGAGGGGTCCGCGGTTTTAGGAAAACAGTTTTTTTATATGAAGTGGAAATATTCATAGTATCATTTGTTTGATGTTTTTTAGGCAATGGACTAGAAGGTTTGGAAGAAAGTACATCAGCAAAGGAGCGGGAAACTGGGCCATGTAATTTTGATGCTTCTGCATATGAAGTGCAATTATTGGCCATATATGTTTTTATTTGCTTCTGCCTTTCAAATTCTGGACATGACCTACTTGTAGCAAAGTGCCTACCAGAGCAAGACAAACATGAAGCACAGTCCTCTTGTATGTTACATGATTCACCTGTGTGAGCATCACCACATCTGTAGCACCTGGGTTTGGAACGACACTGTACTTTAGTGTGCCCAAAACGGCAGCAATTATAACACTGTATAGTTGGGAAAATATATAGTTCTACAGGTAAAGCGTTATAGCAGATAAATATACGTGATGGCAGAACTTGTCCATCAAATGTAATTACAACTGTCTGTGATGGTTTCCAAACCAAGTTACCATCTGTAAATGACTTGTAATTTAATCGCCTAACTTTCAAAATCCTACCAACGCCTATTGGTACTGAAATATTTTCAATGACCTCCTCCGGAGACCATTCTTCTGGTACGCCGCGTACCAGACCCATCCGAGTTATATTGAATGTAGGAATAAACGCTCTGAGGTTTTGCTTCTCAAGACTACCATGACTTAAAAAGGCATTTGCATCATTGTGTTTCGAAAAGGAAATAGAAATTTTATTACGTCCAATTAATTTTACACTACCATTAATAATATTTTGGAATTCATATTTCTTTAAAAATTTACCAAAAGTAACCGGGTGTAATTTAACATTATCATTAGGAGACGCATTGCACTTTTGAACATGCAGTACAAATGGGGCATTATCTGAAGCACTATATAAATTTCTGCCAACAGAAGTGGGAGCGGAGACAGGTAAGGTATTACTAATTTTATTAGAATTGCCATTTTTGGATTCATTAGCAACATCTAGGGTCAAAGAACCTTCAGAACAAATACAGTCTGAAGGTTTGGGATCTGAGCCATGGTGCTTTCGTCGACGCTTGATACAGTGTTTGCACACTTGCATGCGACTGCGCTTTAATCTTTTTGCTGATATGGACGCATCAGTATCCATACCAGATTCATTCGAAATTGTCACAAAGTGACCAACAGCGGGAACGAAGCCCCCTGGATCAGGGGGCTCGTCATCCCCATACATATTTACAAAATGTACAAAAAACTTACCAAATAAACTGGAACTATCTACACCTTATACTAAAACAATACTTAAGATAAATAAGACTAAAATAACTACTACTTTACTGATCCAAATATTTTGAAATAAAATAATTTTAAAGAAACCAAAAATACGCGCCCGCCAAGTTGAACGTTTCCCGCGCTTTACCTAATAACTACTTGCAATCTTATTACCTCGGACCAAGATCGAACATCACAACACTAGCTGTCAATGTCAAATAGGTAGGACAGAAAATGTTGGTGTGGTTTATGGTTTTCTTGTAACGCATTCTGTTCTGTCTGATCGCTTTTCATTTGAAGTTTTCAAGCATCTTCAAATTTATATAATTAATGAAATGCCTTACGAAAATAGGCGATGATATAAAATAATTATACAATACGCAACAATTGTATTTAATTTGATTATGACCGAAACGGAAAGTGTCGATCCACAACTACAAAATTTTATTCTAGCTGAAACGCAGAAACAACGTTTTCAGGTTAGAAAATAGTCTTTAATCTGTTTTTATTGCTTCTTCATTATCATCTTCATATCTCACAATGCATGAAAGATTCTTCAAATACTTTTAAAATCATTAAATGATAAAAAATACTTTCAATAGTACTATAAATTATTGTGCTAGATTGTCTTGACCTTTGTCCTTCATGAAAACTTAATTCTCATTGAATAATTCATATTGTGTGTATGTAAAATGTGTCCAAAAGCATTTGACAGTAGGTGGAAATGTATACATAATAATTAAAATTACAATGTAAAAGGTTTTTAAATATTCACCGATGTGTTCCAGGTTCTAGTACATGGTCTGACAGACACATGCTGGGACACTTGTATGGGTCGCCCGTCGATGCGCCTCGATTCAAAAACTGAGGTGTGCATAATGAACTGTGTGGAAAGATTCATAGATGCAACTACTTTCATTACCAAACGTCTTATGAACACAACAAAGTATAGATCAGATTCTCCTCTCGAATTCCAGTAATTGACTAAAACATCATAAAAACATGTTTTCCAGCATTAAAAACTTTTTGCACCGCCATCGCAGGAAGTTCATTGTTACTGGAGCTGTGTTTGGTGGGCTCTATTTGCTATCTAGTTATGCTCAGAAAAAATTAAGAGAATGGCAGGAAAGAGAGGCAAAAAAGTTTTTCGAGATGACTCGCAAAAAACAGCACTTTGAGAGCACTGAACGCACTTGTAACCAGACAATACTGTCACTTTCAAAAATTGTTTCTGAAAGCATTTTAGGAGTTCTAATACTGAAGAAATTGTTCAAAAGTTACAAGACAATCCCGAAAACAAATTACAGCTATGGGAACAGTTGAAAGTGATGATATTTACTAGAATTTGTGTGCTTGTGTATGCATTGAGTATACTACAAGTTACTTTGAGAATACAACTCAATGTAATTGGTGGTTACCTTTATAGAGACTCAGTGCATGAGGAGGAGCCACTTGTTGATGGTGAACTGCAAGCAAAATACTTATCTTTGTGTCACCACTTTGTGGGAAGAGGTGTAGAAGATTTAGTCAGGCAGATTGAAAAAGCTGTCAAATGTGTTGTTGATCCTGTATCACTGAAAAAGAAAATTACACTCCAAGAAGTGGAGCAAATGTTTTGGTCAGTTCAAACTATACTATGCACAGATACAACTGAGGGAGATCCAGTTAAGAAAATGGTTCATTATCTGGTTGGTCATACTGAAATAAATGAAGCCAAATTGGATACAATTGTAAAGGAAACAATGGACATATTGGAAAGTGATGAAGTAACTGCAATTACCATCTCGTCAATCAGTCGGTGTTTCACTTCTGTGACAGATGAGGTGGCAAATCTCTTTGTTACCTCATCTCCGGCAACAAAGAATCATTTAGAAGTTGATGAACATATTGTCACAAATGGAGCACTGAGATTAGGTTCACCCGCCGAACCATTTGTTGATGTTAATAGAGTTGAATTATATTTTGTGAAGCTACTGCCAATTATGAATGAACTAATAACTAAAAACACTTGCAAGGGCAACACAAACATTCCAGATTTGCTGACCCAACAACTTACTTTGAACGACAAGTTAAAATTATTGGGTGCAAATATTTATGAAGTGTTCAGTGGGGCATAAACTGTTTGCCTATTTAAATAAGCACTGACCTTTGATAATTAATAAATAATTTAGACCTCAGATATTCTATGGTGATATGTTTACATTACATTTAATTAATATTTTAAGATTCTGTTAACTTATTGTGATGATTTGTACCTACAAAAAATAATAGGGATATAATTATTGTAACAAATACTTGGTTACTTGAATTCTTCAATAGAAATCTTAGCACATGCTATCTTTATGTACCTATGGCTAGAATAGGTGTTAAGTTTTTTTATGTAATCATGTATTTTGGGGGAAATTAAAGTCATTAAGAGAGATGCACTGATGTTATTCATTTCAACCTATAAGTTACCCATGATTTAAATATATTGTCAACTTTTTGTCACATACTAAAGACATTATTGACAGATCTCTACTCATAATGATTATCATCAGTCAGGCCCAAGGCAGTAAACACGCTTTCCCACACAGCACTAACTACGTGAAGATCGAGCCTTATAAAATAATGTGTTCAACTTTTGAAACAATTAGATATAGTATTTTTTACAGTCAAAATTACCGCTACTGGACCACTCATAAGAGATGCGTCCATATCTGAGAGAAATGCGATATCTGGACCTAAACTAAACAAACAGCTTGTGTGAGAAAGGCTACTGAAAAGCAATGGATACCTTAACATTACATTAGTTCCACGTGCAGTATAAACATTGGTGTGTTCGTTGTCTGTTTATTGGCCTTGGTGTTTTGTAAGTATAATATGAAGTATTTACAAGAAACATGTAAATACGTTACTTGCTTAATTTGGGCCTAGATGGCGCTATATGAATAAATTTATAGGGAGCAAACGAACAAGAGAGACACCTGATTGAAAGTGTTCAACTCCGCCCATGAACAACGGTGGCACCAGAAGCGCCACCGGTGCGTTGCTTGCCTTTAAGAAATACATATCAGGAAATACAGCTGCTTGTAGAACATTCCATATTAGCGAAGTTCGTGGAAGAAAATTGCGTATAAATCGAACTGTAGTCGAACGCCAACCATCAAGATGAGGATGGAATTTCATATTATGGCGGGTAGTCCGATGATGAAACTCAGCAGCAGGTGTCTGATTGAACAATTCGTTGGAACACTCCCCATTGTATATACGATAAAATACACAGAGACTCGCAACATCTCTGCGCAAGGCTAAGGAATCCAGACCATTGGTGATCGACGGATCGTTGACCATCCGCGTGGCTCTTCGTTGTACGCAGTCAAGGGGTAGATGAAGGTATTTCGGCGCTCCGACCCAAATGACCGCGAAATTGAACATCACTCGTTATGTCAACGAGAGAGGGCTTGGTGTTCTATGCCTTATCCGTGTAACTATGGCGGTCGTATTAGGCACTTGATCTTGGATCTGTCGGTCCTTTACGGTTTTCTGGAGATCGCGCTGTCTTCAGCAAAAAGGGAACAGCATTGCCTTTTTCTTTCATTCGCTATGTTATGCTGCGGCGAAGGAATAACATATATGAAGACGTTGCATAAAACATGTATTTATCATCTTGATTATCGATAAAATATATCCTATATCTATTTTGTCTCAACTTATTCAAGCAAGTGTTTGTGTTTCGAAATAAGGGCACTGCAGCTAGTGAAATTACCGGTTATAAGTGACCTACGAGTAACATCTGTTGTCTTCGGTGATGGGCACAGTGCGGCATTGATGGAGAATTATAACTGTCTATCAGTTGTCCATCTCCTTCAATGTCACTCTGTCATGGTCAGGCGTATCACTTACCATCAGTTGGGCGTCCTGACCGTCCTGTTCACTTCGTAATGTCACATACATAAATGCAATTTTCGTTTGTTATTTTTGCGGTCCTTTATATCTGAATAAAGATAAATATAATTATAGATATACAAAAAACGAACTTATAAATAAACTTTATTTTGCTTGCCATCGCCATCACTCATTGCGACAGAATGTCGCAATGAGTGACGGCGACGGATAGACAGACAAACGAACGTGCTAGTAACGTAATAAAAATATCCATAGGAAGGTGTGTTTATTTTTTGTCATTATTTTACGAAGGCATATCTGAAAGGCATAATCTTATATTGATTTAGAAAATAATTATTTTTCCATCACGACCACAGACATCCGAATATACAATTAGACTGGACAAGCCGCCAAGTTTATAGGCAGTCCCAGTGTCGCAATTTCTTTTCGGTTCTTACCTGTGAAAAGTTATTATATTTCTTGTAAATTTATTATTCATGGCGATGATGGATGTTACAATTGCACAGGATGGCATTTTGGAAAAAACGGTAAATTTCTTCTAATATTCGTGCGTCTTGACTCGTCTCACAGAGCGTAAACTGGCAGCCAGTGTATGCTCGTTGAGCTACATTTGTCGCACTTAAAACGCGGCTGCCCCATCTCCTGTATTGGGAAATCTGTGATCACGACCTTTCCCGCTACAATTTACTGGGCTTGCCTAATGACATACCCTCATTGAAATTAGTATCGAGGTTTATGCGGGATGGCAATAAAGATCAATAATATCTACCAATTACCATAAAAGATATCTGCGATAACAATAAACCAAACAATTTTCTATTTAGCAAATAAAATGTACTACGATATGTCACCTATTTAACTTGCTAGTGCATTGCAATAACCATTAGTCAGGTGAATAATGAATGAATGTATGGACTATGAATAGTGACGACGGTAATTTAAAACCATCTTTTTTTTATTTTAAAGGAAGGCAAACGAGTAGACAATACAATCCCGATTACTGTAGACGATCCGATCACTGTCGCCATCCACTATCCGGTCACTGTAGCCATCGCGGCGGAGAAAGCGCGTAAAGCATCTCAGACGGAACACACGCACAACTTAAAAAGACCGAGATTCCGCCCCCGCCAGTAGGGGCCTTCTTCGCGAGTCCCTATAGGTTCGACCAGTCGCTATTCGCGTTACCGGTACGTACCCGGTCGCTTTTCTCCCCAAACTTATACTTGGTTACCCAGCCCGCCCTGCAACGCCTTAAGCCGAGGTTCGTGTCCCACTCTAGGACACCCTTGGGGTTGTTGCATACATTTTTGGGCTGAGAGCCAACTACGCTCACCAATTGTCCGGTGAAGCTGTGAAGGCTACCTGTGGCCAACAGCGATAAGTCATTCCGGAAAAAAAGAGTCACCTGATAGTTAGTGATATCGCCACCCATGGACATTCGTTACTCCTGAGCTACGAGTGCGTTGCCAACCTCAAAAAAACGTAGAGGAAAAAGGATATAAAGATAGGATAAGAAGGAAGGGAAAGGGGAATTTTGAGCCTCCAGTGAACAGGACGATCAGTGCGCTCACCTGATGCTAAGTGAAACGCCTGACCACAGATATGATATCTGTGCGCCTGACCTTGACAGATGCGGTGTTGAAGAAAATAACAGTAAGTAGTCATTATTTTCTGTCAACACTGCTCTGTGCCTAGTCTGTGTAAAATTACTAGCCTTATTCTGTGAAGCCGTGATATCACTGCGGTCAAACCGGCGCATTCGTGCCGAAGAATGGCTTACCCATGGTATGATGGTAGATTCGGTACTGAGTCGTCTAGGTAGGTACCACAGTACCAGATATAGATTTTGTAGGGTCCAAAACAATTTTACGACAAGGTAAGCCACCTGCGGTCGCCATTTGCCCGGTGAAGCTGTAAAGGCCATCTGCGGCCATCAGCTCGAAAAAAAAACACCTCAGCACATTATGCGACCCCACCAATGGGCTACCCATAAAGGGTGTATAGGCCTTAGTCCATACAGACCCAGTGCAAGTGCAGTGCAGTGGATTGGCCGACTTCACACACAACGCAACCTTTTAATCTCTTCGCAGGCGTGCGCGGGTCCTCACGATGCTTTCCTTCACCGTAAAAGCGGTGGATACCGTTCCAGTGTATTTTTCGAATTTTCGAAAAGACATAGTGGCGGTGAGACATAGATGTGTGTATGTGGCGGAATTAGAACCTGCGCAAATTCAAATTAGAAGGCAACAGTCCACACCAATGGGTTACCGACCTACTTTACTGCAAAAAATATAAAGAAAAACATTAAATATGGTAGATTACGGCTGTAACTGTAACTTTTGGGTGCTACGCCAACCCCTCTCTTGGTTCATCCAGTCAAATAACAGACTCTGCGCTTCCACCGGCAAACCTCTTAACAATATGATCATTGAGGGAGACCTTATCCCGTGGGAAACTTTAATGCTAATGTTTTGGCTAAAACGTTTTAAATAGCTAAAAAAACCTACCGTAGAACATAGGCCTTCCATCGCAATTTGGTTAAAAGGATTGGATCAAAAACCACCAAACGGGCCCAATTAGTGAGTAGATTATAAAAGTTAACATGATAATGGCATAAGTAAATAAATATTGCGCTGAAAGCCATCTGCACTCGCCATTGGTCCAGTGAGGCTATGACAGCCATCCAGCAGTAAAAAGTCAATCCTAAATAATAAGTATATTATTTGTAAATTACTAATACTATGAGGTAGAATTATAATTATCGCTATTAAATAAATTATGAGCATTAAATTATGTTGGTATCATTTAAAATTCAATAGGTATACACGAAATGGGCACATCAATAGCGTTGCTTCTAATTAATGCTAACAATATTCGTAACGATAAGTATGACATAAGTAGTACCTGTCATTTAGCATACTTATCCACTTAAATTCTGATAAGTAAAATTAAAGATCTTTTGAAGGTATTTTACCTATGGAAGACCGTAAATGAGAATGCTGTGAAGTACACTTAAGTGGCTAAACATATATACGTCACAAGTTAGCAACTGCTCTGTAGCTCTGGTGAGAAGCGAAATGTGCATTACGAGTCAAACCATATGCCATAAGTAACATACGTAACCAGAAGTGGCAAAAGGTGTGGACGGCCTAGCGGTCCAAGCGGCTTCGCGACTCGAAGGATCGCAAAACGCAAATATAGATCTAATCGCTCATCTAGTTTTATCAACATCAGCTCATTAAATGTCCCCATCGAGGGGCACCAGCCTACCCACAAAGGGTGTATAGGCCTTAGTCGTCCACGGATTGGCCGACTTCACGCACAACCTTTGAATTTCTTTCCAAGTACGCGCAGATTTCCTCGATGTTTTCCTTCACCGTAAGAGCGTTGACTTTATCCGAAATTTAATTTACGGTATTGACGGTTTTGGTTTTGGTACGTGGCGGAATTTGACCTGATGTACTATAGTATGTAAAGTATAATTTCGACTCTAGATGGACATAGTAAACATTCCGAAATCCCGCATAATTTACTGACTAAGTTAAAACAGATGGCAAGCATCATTCATTTCATCATAATAGTTTATTCACTAAATCTAGAAACGCGTATCTTGCACAGCAGCCTTGATCAGAAAATCTGACATAAACATCACAATTTACAATATCTAAAACATTGCGGGCTTACAACTCTCCTATAGAAATCATTATTTATGTGTGTGGTTTTTGTTAACCGTAACCCGGCAGAATACAGAAATAGATACACACCTTTTGCACTAAATTTGCAATAACAAAACAATATCCGCTATTATGATAGCGATTTGGAAATTACCTATATCAGTTTGCGGTCTCTATCATACTCGTAATTCAATCCTCACGTGGAACGTCCGAGTTTACAGGAATGCTAATGCACAAAAGTGAACATGAAAATCGCATGTGAAAAGTATTTGTCGGGTTTGTTTTCGTGACCGCGTGAAGGGTATGTGAAATTGTGAATACGCGGTGCCGTGGTCCAATCCGTCAATGCGGCATGCGGCATCGATGCGCGCGCAGCTTGCCTTCGCCATACACGACACACCGCGAGCGCGCGCCGTGCGACTTCATCGAGTATCGACGCACAACGTAAACGTACCAATAACATAGTGAAATACTTAGTGACTTCGTGGCCGACACTGAAAACGGCGAATACACATACAAATTTCATTCGTTTTAGTAAGAAAACGGCGAGTTTAACAAGGGCCAGTGAATAGTGCACAATTGTTCTATGTAAGTAAATTTTACAACCTTACAGCTGTTTTATAGGACTTACTAAAAATAATATAACATATTAAAATATGATGTTTAAAAAAGAGATACTCCAGAAAAAAATATTAATGGATTAGGTTCTGTTTTAGTAAGCTTAAAATGCTATAGCCGTGAAAAGTATCAAAATACTCAGGGACCTATACCTATGCGTATTATAAGAAAACGTAAACCTCTACCTTCGATGATAAAAATTAACTTTACTTAAATTGAATTTCTCTTAAAAATATATTTTCTTCACATTTTACATTCCTTTTTTCATTTTGTTTCATTATTTGTCAACTTTAAACTTACGTCGCATGTAAATGATAGTTTATTGTTCAATATAAATATGTTCTAATGGAATCTAAATGCGAATATAATATCAGGATAGAGCCAATTGTGTGCGTTTATAATTTGTTGTGATTAAGAATGTCCTCTATCATTATTAAAAAAATATTAGACATTTATAAATGAAACGCAGCGAAGGCTATGTATATTATTATATAATATATTCTTATCGTGGTCCTTATGAAGTTCAAAATCAACAGTGACAAATCAATCTACATACGCGAAGCAAGGTTTTGTTGTTGGCTCATTTTGACCTTTAAAGCTAAGCTCATAATGGTGTTATCGTTATGTAACACTGCCATTCCTTCTTGTAATGTGGACCTATGTCCACACCTTCCTTCCTTTAGCCAAAGGAAAAGCGATAACCGCAATCATTACCCGATCATCAATGATGATAAGCCATATCATTGGTCGATATAAAAAGAACCCTATGAGTTAGATAGTAAATAATTTGATAGCAGTACTTACGGAGCCGACTGCTATCAATGGAATATTTATGTTTGTACCACGATTTATACACGTATCTAGGAATATAATAAAAACATACATATTATGCGTAGAAACACCCAGACTAATACAAACAGACATGTTCATGCACACAAATGTTTGGACTGCCCGGCGATCGGACCCGGTACCCTTGGTGTATTAGCCGACGTCTCAACCATTACACCAAACGGAACGTTCTTTAATGCGTGTAGTGGGCACTACGTCTGCTGTTTTAAGTTATAAGACGATAATGAGCTACGTTTGCGTTTAGTAATATAATACAGGAGTCACCTGTGTCCCAGGCATTTTCTTATAATGTGTACAAACTATAAATTAGATCAAAATTATATTAAAAAAAATATCGTATCTACCCCTTTTTAATGCGTTTTCCTTAAAAATGAGGTATAGGCTAATAAACGACACAACACAACACCTGATTTGTCAAAATTATAGAGACTAATAGAATACGTATGTATATCTAGAAGTATTTTCGAGTGGAACATTAAATAGGTCGACAACACAGACAATTAATCCTGCATTCTTTTACCACTCAAAAGTTTAGGTACAAATCTTAAAACCCTTATAAAAATAGGGTGAGGTTTGTAAACAAGGTTTAAAATGTTTACATTTGTTTTATGGACTAACCCATCGAGCGGGTTAGCAAGGAAATTGCCTTATCGTTAACTTACTGAATAGTTAACTGGCTGCAGTAAAACTTTAATTAGTTCGCCAGCTGAGCGATAGTTCCATCGATTTTAAAATGGTTGTAATACAAAATCGACAAACAAATCCTGTTTAGCATTTTTCTATATTTGTATTGGGACTTGTTATCGCCTAATACTGTTATTTGTTATACTTATGATTATATGGGTTGTTATGTTCGATTTAAATATCTATAAATACAGAGTTCTAGCCAAAACCTATTTACAATCAAGTAGCATTATTTTCATCGGTTCGTCTCATCATTGCTGGCCTCTGACGACTTTCAGAGCATCGCCTTTAAGCGAAACTAAATTACTCGAATTGAATCTTGCCGAACAGCAAACATACTTTTGCTAAGCGCAAGTGGTGGTGACCGCACACATTGAGGCAGAGTAATGTGCTCTGAAACACCCTATGCCCGATTTAGCCAAGAGTTCTCATGCAACAATGAACTCATAAAGGTTTCATAATATGACAACAATAAATACTACTAAAGCCCATCAATTTATGTGCTGAGAGCTTCGATCATAGAAACTAATGATCTGAGAGGTTCGAAATGTAACCCACTGCGCTGGTTTGGTGCATGTTTAGGAGTAATATTTGAACTGAAACTGTACGAGGGTATCTTTTACATTAAATATACAATACACATGATTAAAAGTAAACAATTCTAAATCAATGAAAGGTACCTACTGAGCTATGAAAGCTGTGGTATAGACAAAAATATGGTTATTTTATCCAGAATTACAAACCCCTAGAATTGTTTTAGTCGAAAAATAACTAAATTTTGAAGAATATCAGAATTTTATTTTTAGTATGTTTGTTTATAATGATCCATCATAACAAAATTAATTGCTGTCTTACTCTCTGCCATCATATTTCATCTCTATTATTCTCAACGTAAACTCTAACATTATACTTAACATTGACCGGTGTGTAATGTAAGTGGCTGTAAGTAATATAAGTGGCTACCTATAAGGTGTAAGTACTCAGTGAGTTAGTACACATAATGTAAACCCTATTATTATAAGTGTTAGTATGTCGTCGTCTCGAATGTTTGTTTCAATTTACCATAACAATATTGTCGAGCTATGTATATGATTCAAACACTTGATCTTACTTTAAGTAGAGAACACTAAATAGTTAACTTTTACCTATTGGTTACCTATGTAGGTGAAATAAGATTGTGATTCTTTTCTCGATAATAATAATCTATTGAAATATAAACTAGTTAGTTAAATAACTGCAATGAGCAGAGCAGTAAAATAAACTAACCTACTTTGACACGTCTCTATAAAATATATAATAAAAGATAACGACCGAATGGATTTTAAGGGATTAAAAATGGAATCGTAACATACGATTTGAGACTCAAAATTGTATCATTATGCCCTGTTATTATTTGTCAAAATAATAAATTCGTATTTAATATCAATAAGTAGGTATTTCGTTTCAGCAAAATAATAAAAACTCATTTTGTCACGCCTCTCGTACAATCGATCCTGTATAATATCACCGTTTTATTATTCTGTAAACGGACACATGGTCTCCATAATCCGTTGTAAACTGCGATAAAGAATACCTTGCGACTACGATAACATCCATTTGTTTATTCAGTATCTTTTCTATTAGGAATTGGTACATCGTCAATGATAGAATTATTTTCGAATTTAGATTAGGTAGATGTGGTTTTACTTACAACCTTTATTAATTCAAGTTTTTAGAAGAATTGACTGGGGATTATCAATCTTCATGTTCACTTGAAAACCTCTAAAAAACAAGTGATAAGGCCCGGGCCATGGGCACTCACACCTTCCAAGAGGCAACGAGTGCTTTGCCGATCTAGGCATAGCAAAAAAAAAAGAAATTATCGGAACGGGAAGGTAACTTCAATAACTGAGTGAAATACTAAAGCGATCATGGTATCTGCCCGGTTGAGTCGAAATATGACTCTGATATAGACATAATAGTTTAGACACCATTAAAGAAACAGAAAGGGCGTGCCAGTGCTCAGGCACAGGGCGTAGACTCTGGGGGGCACTAGAATGGCCAAATTTGGCAGTGCACGAGTCCATTAAAGTGAGCAAAGCATTTGCGCTTGTAAATTTGAGTTTGTAAACTTGCGCTTGAGGTGATAGGTTCGCTTAAATTGGAAGCAGTCATAGAAGCGCGCACAGGACGCTTATGAGGCTATTTACGCTACTGCAAACTATAAATTCAACGTTTAGATTTCGTAAACTTGGTAAATGATATAAAAATGTATAATAATAACGGGTGTACCTTCAATTGAATGGAATGTAACTACATTCCATTCCGGATTTTTAAGACATTCAGGAATCATTTTGCATCTATGTGTATTTTAACTTGATAAGCAAATGTATGTGATATGTTTTAATCCATACTAATATTATAAAGCTGAAGAGTTTTTTTGTTTGATTGTTTGTTTGTTTGTATGAACGCGCTAATCTCAGGAACTACTGTTCCGATTTGAAAAATTCTTTCAGTGTTAGATAGCTCATTCATCGAGGAAGCTATAGGCATATATCATCAGGCTACAGCATAGAAGTGGAGCAGCAATGAATAATGTTTCAAATCCGGGGGAAATTTTCTTACTTGGAGATTCCGCTGCACGCTGCGTAAACGGTTAAAGTTTCGCAATAGTCATGTATGAGAGAATTGCTACCCTTTTAAAGGTCTACAAAAAAGTCCGCGACAGCATATGTCTATCTTTTAAGGTTAGCTCCCTATAACATATTTTTTGATAAAAAGCTTTCTAAAATAATGCATCATTTTGCGAAGCCATCCAAATAAATACTTTATTTTTCACAAGTATTCATTTTAACAAAATTTCCTTTTACATCATTCAATTTAAATGAATATCTTATGAGATATCGCAGTTTTAACTCACCTATATAAACGAAGTAGCGGGTTAAAGAGAGCGTTAGGCCAAAGTAACTATTCGACGCGGACGAAGACGCACGCAAAAGCTAGTGGTTTCATAACTCCCAACAAACACGAACCTGAAATAAAAAAAGTATTAACTAAGTCGTGACACATTAAAAGATATAGAGATATACTTTTCACAACAACATAACTATATCTTAATCGTGCGAACATTATGATTTTTGACAGCAAATGCGCTATCGTAGTGTAATTGATATTTTATGAAAAATAATAATAAATATCCACTAACCAACATTCAGACCAATACAAACAGACATGTTCAATGCATACAAATATTTGTACTGCTCGGGGGTGGTACCCGAACCTTGGCGTAGTAGCCGACATCGCATTACACCAAATGGGTCGGTTCAATAGCGTCTTTTTCGAAATTGTTCAGAAAGGACCGTACGGACTTTCTTAGGGATAATCAATCAATCTACCAACATTCGGTCACTGCTGAACAAAGACCTACTTTTGACACTACATCTACTTTCAGACTTTTTGTTGTTTTATTTTCAGATTATTAGTCATGTTGATAGTCTTTTTTTATTATTGTTGTTATAATTGATCAATACATATAGTCTATAGAATTCGAACACAGAAAATATGAATTAATGAAAATGAAAAATGTTTATTCAGTTTAGGTCCTTACAGAACACTTATGAATGTCAAATGAAGCTACCATTGGTTCGAGAGGTAGTTTTCCATGTTATGTAAGGGCCATAATTTTTTTTCCGTGATCGAATGGAAACTGGGTAAGGGAATTGGAATCAAGTTTATCCATAAAATATATTTGTTTCAGTAATAATTACCCTGTTCGTAAAGGCATGACTTTGGTACAATGATTTTTTTTATTTTCCGAAGCCCTATCACTTGAAGAGTTAAATGTAACATTAAAATACTTGACTATGCGAATTATCGCTTTGAAAGATTAACACTAAATCAGGTGTATAAGGGTTATGTATAATTTGTTTATGGGCCTTGTCCATATTATAGGCTTTATGGTATGTTTGCATTTCTCTCAGCGTATTTACGTAGCGTGTTTGGGTAAACAGTTTACACGTTTACGAGCAGACTTGCATCGAATGCGGCCAGGACTGTGTGTCTGATCATTGTGCATTTGTGCCGATAATGATCATATTTCAAAGCATGTCGGTGATAGAATTTATATTTGGTTTGAATACTCCAATTAACTGTTGTTTAATCATCATCAGCTTATTATGCATCCCCACCGAGGGCTCTAGCGTACCATTATAGGGTGTATAGGCTTTATCACCACGCGGACCCAGTGCGGATTGGCCGACTTCACGCACAACCTTTAATTTCTTCGTAGACGTGCGCAGGTTTCCTTGTGATGTTTTCCTTCACCTTACGAGTCTCGATTATAATATTATATTTCGAAAATTCAAAAATACATTCATACTTGGCGGTATTTGAACGTGCACCCTCCAGATCAAAGGTAAGTCCGCACCGATGACCCACGACGACTGTTGTTTAATGAATTCTTGATTCGGATAGTTACTCAAGTTCATTATATTTTACACTTGCTAATTATTTATCTCCACTGTGTGTTAGAAAATACCCATACCCGTACAAGTCTGAAATATCCTTATTCCGATATAGCAAATTCGGTAGAAAATAAAATAAAAGAAACAGACAGAAACAGGTTTCTGTAAAGGTGAATCGGCCCCTAAGTTAAGCTAAGTTCATAGACACACGATGTAATCTTTACTCTTTAATAATCCATTAAGTGTACCTATATCCATGAGCCTTATTAAGTTAATAAGAAACGAAGAGTACAACCATCTATTTCCTTAATTTGAATTGCAATATATCAACAGAATTGTCCAAATGTATCTTCTAACACAGATAGTTCCGTCATTTGGGGAATGAGCGCTATCAAAATGGTTGACTATTTTTAGGCCGGCACCGCACAGTAAAAGGTATCAAAATAGCGTAGATTGAATTTGAACATTTGTAAATGATTTATAGAACTGTAACACCCTGAAATGCTATCAAAGTAATAGTACGCTTGAAGTGTTTTTATCGTTCATCCATGCATGCATGTTTGTTTTTAGATTAAAGTTACTCAATTTCACACTGTTGTTATATTAAGCCGTAAGGTTTTCAAAGAAATGCGTTTTATATTGATTTACTTCGATACAACAAACGTAATTTTTTGGCAACACAATCTTGATTATATTTGGTAATTAGAATGGCATCACTCAGTTTTAAAATATATGGTGACTGCAGAATACTAGTTCAAAGGTAAGGGGAGCACATTCTTTGATATTTTTGCTAGTTTAGGTACTAAACCTGACCACTAGAGTATTGGTTGTTCACAGGGGAAATTCAGTTATTTTTTGTAATACCTAAGTAGGTTGACTAGCGATATAACCTAAAACTACAAACATTTGAAATATTTAGGTTATGTTTTTCGATAGTGAAATCTTTTGGGACAGAATAACAGCTACATGACCCAATAGTCGTCAGTCATAAATTTGGCGAGACTGGGACATATCTGGAAGTTTGTACATGAATCCGACATCGCTTTGATTTTAAGTCTTAACACCATGCAATACGGATTAAAATATTTAAGAAAGTAATTTTAAAACATCGTACTGATGTAGAGCGTCGGTGGCTCAGTGGTGTGGACTGTCGCCTTCCTACCGAGAGGGCTGAGGTTCAAATCCCGACACGTACCAATGTATTTTCGAATTTTCGAAAAATATATGTACGTAATCCGACGCTCTTACGGTGAAGGAAAACATCGTGAGGAAACCTTCATGCACGCCTGCGAAGAGATTCGAAGGTTGTGTGTGAAGTTGTCCAATCCGCACTGGGCCCGCGTGGACGACTAAGGCCTAATCACCCTATACGGGTAACCTCATGCCCCTCGGTGGGTACGTTTAATGAGCTGATGATGAATCTTTGTATAGGGTGTTACACGTTATGTTATGTGTCTTTGTTATGTATATATTTGGACGAGCAGATTTATTGTTCGATATCGAATCTTTGCTGAAGCGAGTATCTAAATGGGGTCAATTAAACCTAGTGTACAACAAGTATGCGCATTCACCGCAAAAAAAAAGATCCTTTTGTCGTAGCATCCAGTTTTCAAGGAATCTCTTTCTCTGTAACAGATAGTATCGGAGTCTTCGGCATTGAGATTTCTAGCAAGGTCCTATTCAAGCGTCATTTGGAGGACAAAGTCAAATTAGCTAACAAAAAGTTGGGCGTCCCGAATAGGTCTAGGCGGGTCTTTGCATCTAGCCAGCGACTTGTGTTGTATAAAGCTCAAGTGCGTCCTCATGTGGAGTACTATTCTCATCTCTGGGTAGGTGCCTCTAAATACCAGCTCGACCCGTTTGATGCTTTGCAAAGACTTGTCCGAATTGTCGGTGATTCTGATCTCACAAACAGTTTGGAGTCTTTAGAATTACAGAGAGACTTTAGCTCTCTTTGTGTATTTTATAGGCTTTTTCATGGTGAGTGCTCCAAGGAACTATTTGGTATCATGCCGGTGTCGCGAGCGTGCAAATTATGGAAAGCCACGGTGTTCATGCCCATCTTCAAACGAGGTTCAAAGAGAGCCCTTTCCTCTTGATAGGCAGTGGCATGGCTTTGCCCTTGGCATTGCAGTTGTCCATAAGCGGCGGTTACCGTTTTCGAAACGAAACTTGTCTTAAACTAAAATAGCGGCAGGCGTTGACTCGCCGCGGCTGGATGGGCCCCCTAATAGTCGCCTGCTGTGGGGTAATAGGGGGGCAACATGGGCGCACACAGTTACTAGGGTACTAGGGTTGATGAGCGATGCGGCGCCGATTTCATCATCGCGAGTAACTACTCAAGTAACTCAGAGCGGGTTTCCTCATTATTACGCCATTAGGCGTCAAGTGGCTCAATGGTGTGAGCTGATGCCTACCTTCTACCGGGAGGGCTGAGATTCAAATGCCGTCACGTACCAATGTGTTTTCGAATTTTCGGAATTATATGTACGTTATACGACGCACTTACGGTTTTCGAAATCTTTATGATTGACGAGCCTAATAGCGGCCTGGTCCTTTGAAAGGCATGCCTGGAGCCAAAGCACAGAGGTCCTTTTTGATAGTTTGATGTTTGTATGAGTAACACGTAGTGTGGCATTAAAGTTACACTATCGCATAATAACCAAATCAAATATACCGATATCAGTTGAAGTTCTATCCTCGAAGTTGTAGACGAATATGTGTACCTGGGACAGGCAGTCCAAATGGGTAGGGCTAACTTCGAGAAAGAGGTTTCTTATCGAATCCAATTAGAATGGGCAGCGTTCGGGGAAGTTTAGGCAGACCTTTTCAACCAAAATACCTCAGTGTCTCAGTCACGAAGTTATTTGACCAGTGTGTATTGCCAGTTATGACATACAGAAGCGAAACGTAGTCTCTTACTAAGGGCGTCTTGAATAGACTCAAGGTTGCTCAGCGTGCTATGGAGAGGGCTATGTTACGTGTTTTCCTATGCGATAAATTCCGAAACGAGGATATGCGTAGGAGAACTAGGGTGACTGAAATAGCGCAGAGGATTAGCAAATTGAAGTGGCTGTAGGCGGGGCACATAGTGCGGAGAACCGATTGCCGATGGGGCGGAAAGGTTCTCGAGTCCACACTCTAGTTCGCCTACATTTATAGTCGTATAAAAATATTTTTTTCAACTAGAACAATTAAAGCCTAAATTAATTTAAACTACGAATTTAAGTTTAACTAGCACGCCTTGAAAAACATCAAACATTGTTGCAATTGGGGGCTTTAAATGTCTAAGTTAACACACGTTATTTAATTAAGATGTTTTACTTTGATTCTTTTAGACCTTATTTCCTTACACATAGAGTTCAATTTCAGTGTGAAAAGTGACGACGTGGTCAATATCACATCACTGGGACAAACGTGTCGAGTACTGGTACAAATCGCTTTTTGTGGTTTTGAATTAAATTTTAATATACTTATAATCGGATTTGAACTAGGATTTATATATGAATCAAAACTTAGATAAATTCTGCAACTTTTCATGCAATACAACTTTCAATATCTAGTATACAGTTACCACGGCGTGACTGCAAAGTCAGCGAAGTTGTACGTTACTGGTACGTTTACCTTAGTATATATAGTTTAGTACCTACTTATAAATTGATCATAAAAATCAAGAAAAAACTTATATATAGCCAAAGTTGATGTTATGTTATTTATTCCTAACCATGTGTCTATTTCTTTTATAAGAGTGCCATGTGTAATTTTTATAATTTTCGTAGATGTCTATGTAGTTTTTATAGGTTATCAATATGTTTTATAACGTAAATTACGAATTCTCAAGGCTCGCCTTCAAGGCGGCAGATTTGTCATACATACAAATGGTGATATGGAGCTGCAGACTAGGTTTTTTCATTCCATATCCACCTTGGCACTTTTCACGTTTAACAATGCTTGGTTAAGCCTGAATTAAAAAGCAACGATTATTGACTGTGATTAACACAAAACATATGGGTATTTTTCTAAAATGTTTAAAAAATGATACATCATATAAAGTAAGATTGTGTCTCTATATTCCCATTTATAACGTCAACTAAAAAGAACCGATCATCATCATCAGCTCAATAAACGTCCCCACCGAGGGGCACGAGCTTACCCGAAAAGGGTGCCTATGTCGTCCACGCGGGCACAGTGCGGATTGGCCGACCTCTGCACAACCTTTGAATCTCTTCGCAGGCATGCGCGGATTTCCTCACGATGTTTTCCTTTTTCGTAAGAGCGTCGAATTTCGTAAATAAAATTTCAGAAAATTCGAAAACACATTGGTAGGTAGCGGGATTTGAACCTGCACCCTCCACATCAAAGGCAACAGTCCACTTTATTTTACAATCACACGTAATTCAGTAAAATTATAAATGTAATACGTAATATTTTATTCTGTAATTTTAAGAATTCTATGGTTTATTTGCTGGTCACCATAATGATGTCATTTTTTCAGTAATTTAGCTTACACAACAGTGTAACACATATTCTAGTTATATATTATCCCCGAATTCCCGTCCATCTTATATGAATAAGAAACATTTAACGTATTAAATACATAACATTTAGAAGGTAAGTATCATACGTTACATAACCTTTCAAATTTAAACTTATCGCTAAAATTCTTTATATACGTAGCAGATATTTTAGAACAGCTATTTGCGCCTTTTATTCACAGTAATAATACCATAATAATACTATAGATACACGTTACCAACCAATCAATAGAAGGTATGATACGACCTTGCAAAACATACGGCCACCGTGTTTACTTATTAATACAAAGTGATATCAATCCATTGTTTAATCAAACTCACAGAACAATGATAAAACACACCTGTATCAGAATCGAAGACTCATGAAATATTCAAGGAAGCTAGTTAATTAATAGCGAACAAAATTCAATGATAGAGTCCATACGTCCATAAAATTAAAAGCGATACTCGTGTAAATGTACCTACTTCACAGACTCTGATATCATACATACACTATCGAATTGTTTGATGAAACACACTACTACAGCACTATATATTATTATTAATAGTCAGATAGTTTTTTTTAACACGTTTCGTATGACGAGTCCTAATTAAATATTGTTAAGTACTTGGATGTCTCCAAAGAAACTCGTACGTAATAATTAATAATTAAATTGCAGGAACTATAATGGGACTGGTTGAATTATTGTTATGTATTAATTATTAATTAATTTATATGTTTGTATATTTATATATGAATGTGAGGTTTCAGGTAACAAACTTAGTTAAATATGTATTTATGTAATAGTTTCTTTGTGTAGTTGCGCACTTTGTCTGCCTGTCTCAGTATGTTTTTTTTTCCTGTTTAGGACTGCTGGAAGAAATTCCATTCGGAATAAGCAGTACCTTTGTACTTTTTTTTCTCACTATATATTGTTCTGACTATTTTGTATGTGTGCATAAACAATAAATAAATAATCTGAGCCTTAGAAAAACTACTGAACAGTTTTAAATATTTACTAACTTTGACTTACGTGATTATTCCAAACTGACACAAGCTAATTGTTATCCTGATCGCCGCAACGCAATCGTAATCGTGTATCAGCATATTCAGGCTGAAGAAAAAAAAGGATATCATCATCTCAGCTTATTATACGTCTTCACCGAGGGCCACGAGCCTACCCGTACAGAGTGTATGTATAGGCCTTAGTCGTCCACACGTCCCAGTGCGGATTAGCCGACTTCATCATCACCAGCCTATAGCATTCCCGAATAGCATAGCAATGGGCCCATTGCGAATTGATAATATATTGGATCCAGGCGGATTCAAAAGGTTACATTAAACGCTCAGTGAACTAGAAGTGAAGGTGAACGTTTCAGCCGTTCGTTGAAAAAAGCACTCTTTAATTACTTACTGTTAACTTACTGAAAACTTTTTACCACGCGTGTGTTAAAATCATAAAAACGTATTCGAAATTGTAATTTTCAATTCTGTTACAACCCAAATAATTATAAGAATATTAAAAAATAATACTAATGATATTTTATTTTCAATATTAAATATTTAATGGAGGGTGCAGATTCAAATGCCGCCACGTACCAATGTATTTTCGATTTTATATGTACGTTTATCCAACTTATATAAAAACGCTTCCGGTGAAGGAAAACATCGTGAGAAATCCTGCGTACGCCTAGGAAGTGATTCAAGGGTTGTGCGTGAAGTTGGCCTGTCCGCATTGGGCCCGCGTGAACGACTAAGGCATACTTTAAGGGTAGGATCATGCCCCTCGGTGGGGACATTTATGAGCTGATGACGATTTGACTCTATGGCCAGGCAAAAACCTGGCTATGAAAACGTACTGGTGGTCGATGTCAACAAGGTTTTTGACTAAGTAAATATTAAAATGTGTTAACAGTATATTATAATTATTAATCAATGTACCTTTTGTTGTACAGCGACATTGTAATTACCGAGACGCTTAATGATAAGATTAAATTAACATACTGTATAATTAAATTGATACGTGAAGAACAATAAGCAATTGTACCCGCACATTTAAATTTCCTGTATATGACATTAAACTCGATAACGTCTTAATAGGTTGCAAATTATTTTTATAAAAATTGCAATACAAAATTACACGATCTCGCTTTTATTTTTAAAAGAGGAACTTACCGCATGCTTTTTGATAAGACACTGTAGTCAGTCTCTTTATGTGAGGTCTCAGTCTAATAAGCTAAATTTAAGTGTTCATGGAGGGTTCATATATAAACTTTGCGCTAACAAAAGATTTAGGGCCGATCGGATTGACTGACCCAGTTAACGGGTTAATGATTCTATGTATACCAGAGCAAGTTACTCAACCTCCTGTGCCTCTTCGCATATTATCCAATCCAATGAATATAGCGTTAACTGACGCACATTAGACAGATATTCATACTGTGGTGTGCAAAAGAAGTTGATTGAAAAGTAATAATCAGAAACGTTAGTGTTAAAAATAAAATCGCTAATTTTATCCAGTATTAGATATCATTTATTTTGTAAAACTTTTATGATAAATCTGTCTCAATATACTTAATTGTTGAAACATAAATACTGTTACGAATTAATGTAATTAAAATGTCATTAAAAATGGCGGCTAATATGTGACGTTACATATAAATTTAACTAAAGCATGGAATCCGGGCTAAAATAGCGATTAGAAACGTATACCTGATGCTCTCACTCCTGAGACAGCAAACTGAACATTGTTCTCATAATTAGCAGGTCGTCACTTCTGTCAGTGGACTCAATACAATGTTTTGTCATTGGACTTATTTAGCATACTACTAAATTAAAAATCACATTTTGACGTGCATTCTTAAAGATTGTTAAAAACAGTTTGACACCTTGCTCACATGGCCGGATTATAGTACTGTCAGTGGTTTGGCGGTTCCTGATTATAAGAAAAATATTTTCTGTATAATTTACGCTCAGATAGTGATTTACCTTTAAGTGTGCTCGTTCCTTATGAAGTGCTTTAGGTCATAAAAACATGTCTTGTGTAATTGACGGCTGTTATTCACATTCGGGAAGGAAAGAAAGCAGTGGTGAAAAGATTAACTTTCATTCGTAAGTTTTTGGTTAAATTTATATTCAATAAATCAGGAAATGTGTGTAAACTATAATATAAATGTTTCTTACATATGGTTGTACTTTTCAAATAAAAGCCAAAACAGTATTTGTCTACTTTTTCTCAAAAAATCCTAATTGAAATTTCTAGGTAAACATTTCAACTGGTGATGTGGCTTTTACATGTCGATATTTTAGTTAGGCTTTCCGGCGAGGCAACATCAGCAGATATATTAAGGTTTATTATAATAATACAGTTTCCCAAAGTATGAAAAGGTGAAACAAGAGTGGTCGGGAGACCCGACTGGAACTGGAAGACCCACAGCATGCTGCCCCGACAATTATTTGCACAATGAATTTTCTTCTAAAAGGAGATTTAAATTTGATGCTGTACCTTCATTCAATTTGTCCGAAGCTGATTCAATTCGGTATTCTCCACTATCCGCAATAAAATATTAACCTTATTTTATAAAAGTGCACCTTATTTTATATATCGTTTCATTGATCACTGTTGTTTATTTGCAATATTGTATTTTTAAATAAACTGAAACCAATAAATATTAGGTCAATTTATAATAGTGAGCAATGACATCACATATCAATATTCTCATACAAAATATATGGAAACGTTCCTTTTACGTCATAAACTGTGAACCACTTTCTTTCTCATATTAATGACTAGCGACCTGCCCATGCTTCGCACGGGTGCAATGGTGATATTGCATATTATACAGATACGCTTGCTGCCGCGGAACCGTTGACGGGTGAGTTCGACTCGCACTTGACCATTTTTTTAGTAGATAGAGTGATTGAAGAGAAAGGTGTATATAATATGCATGGATGTATAATATGATCCATAAACTAGTGGAGATATACAGTTATCTTTGAGGTGTGTAATGTGATGATGCTAATTCACTTATACCCGGTAATTTCACTAGCTACAGTGCCTACATCCCGAAACACAAAAGTGCATAGCACTCTTATTTAACGGGACAATCTAGAACTGCGGTAGCACCTACCTAGATGACTCAGTACCGAGTCTCCACCTAGTATATCTGATTTTATCCTTAAGTGAAACCCAGAGCATAGCCCCTCCATTGACCGTTGAGTGACATAACTAGTGAACCAGTTTCGTAGTCAGTGTCAATGTCTCACCTGTGTATTTTTTTTTTATTATAGGGAGCAAACGAGCTAGAGAGTCACCTGATGGAAAGTGATACGTATATTGGTACGTGTATGACGCATTGCTCAGACTTTTGTTTTTAAGCATTACGGAATCGTCGACGTGAAGACCTGACGTAACTTGTCAAATGCCGCCCAGCCCAACTGATACCTCTTAGCTTCTCTCACGAAGTTGTTATGGCCAAGTTGAATAAGTTTGGTCTAAGGAAACATTCTTGCACAACCTCGAGAAGGACGGCATCGAAGCTTCCATAATAGTAATACCCGTGAGAATTGAACCCACGACTTCCATATCGAAAGCCAAATATTTAGTACCTACGCTTGAGCACATTATCAGTATTTTCAGATACCATAACTATCGATAAAATATAATAATTCATTCCCAACACTAGCAAATTCATCAATCAAATCAAGTTGTGACAACGTACCAGATAATGAAACGACTCGTAACAAATGTGTCTTTCTTACCCACTATTAAATACCTTAAGGAAAAAAGGAATGAAGATATGTAGTGCAGTTGATATTTTAGTCATCCTTCCATGTATTTATGGTTCCTAGTGACGTTAGCCCACCATAGAGTATGGCATACGAATTGTCAAATAGCAAAGAGTCTAGTATGTTCTAGATATTTCGCGAACTATGTAGAATGACGTCGACGCTTCGAGCTTAACGGGCGGACAGGTATATAAGGCGGACCGATGGGTGCGCCGGCAGTCCTGAGCCCTAGTGGGCGCCCTTAGTGGCCGTCCTACTTCGATAGGTATCCGTAAGCCCGTAAGCGGTCTCGTGCCGCGACCGGAGCCAATCATCGGCTGAGCTAGGCTCGCCATTTTCCGGTGACACAACAAAATCATTTCAAAAAAAAAAAAAAAGCCGGCAGTCTTGTGTTCTACTCAAGAGCGAACGAAGAGCGAAATACCTGCGACTACAAGGAAGAAGCGATATCTAAGGGATCGTCGAGTGTGATATAAGAGTGTATAATAACTTAGATGAATAAACTATACGATAACTCCTAGATGTAACAAGTGTCCATGGGTGGCGATTTCGCTTACTATCGGGTTAATGTTCTACTAATTTGCAAACCATGGAATTAAAAATTTGATGATAAAAGCTGATCGTTAATCGTGCGAATCACAATAAGAATAACCATTGCGGCCTTTTTTTTGCTAAGTTCTGCTTGCAGTTTCTGTATTCGTGGTGCAATGCGCCATACGTAATAATAACATTATTACTAACTTCACTAGTAATATGTGAGTACTGTCAATATGGCTCTATGAGTAACCTCTATTTTCTCAACAAACATGTATTTTTTTATTGGTATAATTGATCATGTAATCAATTATACCAATAAAAAAATACATGTGATACAGTGAACTTATTTGACAAATAATGTTCTACGGCATCATTAAACTCTTTTACACAATTCGTTGGATGTAAATATAGGCATCATCTTATCAGTCTAATGAACAAGTTTTTAAAGTAAAATTAATTAATTATTGTTGAAGGATTTTGCTTATTAACACTTATGTTTAAAATTCACTCAATAGTCACTCAACGGTATAAATTAATTCGAATACGGTCAAACAAACATGTACAAACGTTACTTTTTAACATGTGACTGCGCAATGCGACGAGGGGCGTGTCCAAATAATTAACATCTAGGTATAAATAAAGTTACCGCTTGAACTAGACCTAAGCAAAGTTCACTTACCCATAAACTTTATATGTGAGATACATAAACATTTACGTGTACATCAATATTCACTGTTATCAAACGTTTTAAATTAAACATTGTTGTTTATATGCAAATGGTCGTATTAATTTGGTAACAATATTTATATTTCTATTATTTAACTTGCGAGTGGTGCGGAATGAAAAAGCAGAAAACCGCGACATCTGATACAAAATAAAAAATAAATTCAATACGTTTTGTCTATAATGTATACAGCCCGTAATGTATACATTACGGGCTGTAAAGCGGCGTACACTACGCTGGCCAAGACGCGGTCTTTTCTTCAGAACTCGTCTGCTCGAACGACTTATAGCTTTGCAACTTTAGCGGCCCACTGCCATTTCAATTGCTAACCCGACGAACTAAGTCGGTAACTTCTCTTACGGATAAGACCATTTTTTATTTTATCCCTGAAAGAAACCCCCGAGCAAAGCTCGCTCTATTGCCTGTTGAGTGACTTATTCAACTTGTAAACCATAGTCAGTGTACATATGTACTTAATATATAGTCCATGTCTCTCATTGAAAAAGAAAGAAGATTTATTAATCTTCCTTTTAAAATAATCCGATGATTGAGCCTCACCATGCGGTCTCCCCGTTGGATACAAAACTAGGACTCAACGCTTGTACCACCGAACCTTGAAGGAATTCTACCTAATATTTCATTAAGATTACTGTTAATGAAATATTAGGCAGAATTAGTTAATTTAGTGTAATTATTTATAGCGGCTTCTATGACTAGGACTTCTATGAATAGGACGAGTTAAAATTCGAATAAAAAAACATCTTATCCGTAATTTATACATTGCCTATGTGTAAACAGACGGATCACCATTTAGAGCGACTCTAACATACGAAATATCAATTAACACGCTATCAATACATTTGATATTAAAAGGTGCGTAAATGCGTGAGGTCAACAGTAAATCCGAATTAGATGTGATAGAGCCATTATGACCGCTAAAAATGTTTAGAATATGGATTAAATAAGTAGTGGTAAGAGTGTCGGTGTGGTCTTTCGATTTGGAGCGTGCTGGTCATATATCCCACCACGTGCCCAATATCTTTTCGAAATTAAATGTACGTTACAGTAAAGGAAAACGTCGTGAGGAAACCTGCGCACGCGTAAGAAGTAATTCAGAGGTTGTGCGTGAAGTCGGCCAATCCGCACTGAACCCGCGTGGACGACTAAGGCCTATACATCCTATACGACTAGGCTCGTGCCTCTCGGTGGGGACGTACGCTGATGATAATGAGGTCAATGAATCGGAGACCATCTGAATTTATTAATGTTTTTTTTGGTATTACACCTTAAAGTCTGATTTTCATATACATTTAAATGGGCCAGTATTAACAAAGAATAACTAGCAATACTTATATGTTCTCGACTGGAAAAGTATCCGTGATACACAAACACTTTATATTTTCAACAAGAAACTTTAGTCTTTAGTAAGTGACTTACGACAGCTGTAACCTCCATAACAGTTTTATAAATAACTTTAGTGCCTTAAAGCTGTAGCGATAATCGCGATCGCTCAATCTTATCATAGTTACATTTCATTTAACATTTTTTATAAAATTTTATATATATTTTACTAGGTGGTGGGCCCATACTGAGTCGTCTAGGTAGGTTCCACCGCAGTGCCAGATATCGTCCCGTGAAATAGTAATGTTATGCACTTTCAAGTTTCCGAATGAGGGCACTGTAGCTAGTAAAATTACTGGGTACTCGTATAAGTGACCTAACATCTGTTGTCTCGGTTGGCAGGCACAGAGCGGCATTGGTGGAGAATAATAACCTAGATAATAACTGTTTCCTTCAATGCAACTCTATCAAGGTGGGGCGTATCACATACCATCAGGTGAACGTCTTGACCATCCTGTACATGGTGTAACATAAAAACAAAACTCTAATTTTATGTTCAACTCGGAAGGCCATAAACAACTCAAAACAAAATACTAAGTACTTTAATTAAATTATAACTTTGTTAAATTGAAATTGAACTTTATTCATTAATGCCAAAGCCTTAAAAATATAAATTTGTCAAAATCGTTGGCTATGATTTCGTATTGACAATTCGTAATTCCTACTTGACGTAAATTTAACTACAGTGGATATGTATTTTTTCTTCACTTTTTGCGTCTTATGCTTTGCTATGCACGTTTTCATACAAAATTTCGTTTTAAAATTGTTTTTATAGTAATACGAATCTATTACTACCAAGTTTAAAGTTTTATTATTCGCGGCAATTTAATGTACAATGCTATGCAGCAGTCATAAACGTTTTGCCCATTAGGTATTGATGCAATCGATATCAAGTAAGGACTACGGTTTGATGGCTTTTATAAGGCTCACCATATGATCAACTAAGTATTTATGGTTACCTACAGCTGATTTTTTCTATAAACTAGTTAGTCAATTTTATGGTGGGACTGAGAAGTCATTTGTCCAGCAGTAAACTGCGGTGGGATTTAGAGCAAGAATTTTAATAGTGGATTAGGTTCTAATTAAAATACATACATAATATAAAATACTCGTAGATCTTCGTAAAGACTGCACTGTAGGTAATTATAATTATCATATAAAATATTAGTTAGCTAAAAAACAATTACAATAGAATTTATGATAATTACAGCGGACATGATTCCAATTTATCGATCCTACTACAGCGAAACTATACTATACGATTAGCGTCAGTAGATAAACGGAGTACTACAAGTTAGGTTTCGTTTACTAAACCATAGTACAACCATGCGTCTTAATGTAGACACCTAAGTCAAAGGCCCAGCCTACTTGCATATTGTCAAAAGCTAATTAAACAAGCTGAATCCACCCATGTTCTAAGTTCGTAGCATGCTCCAAGTCTACGACCACAAGTAAAAAGAATGTCTCACGGAATTCTGCTTCTGCTCAAAAGTGCCGAATTAACTGCCAACTCAATCAGCGTTCTGAACTCGACAATTTAGAAAGGGATAGCATGTCTTTTCTATCAGTCAGAGTTTTCAGGATACTGTTGTGAGTACCACGTATCCTGTCAATCAGCGATACATTTTTTTTAAAATAACAACTTCAAAACCATCCGTCTGTATTCCGCCAACATCGCCGATGCACTACAGAATCTTGACAGCCCCAACATCATCCTGAAGATGTTATTGGACTGAACACGGAGTGTCTCAACTGATCTTTGAGTGTATCTGAACCAAAACTTTCCTGTGTAAAAATTCTGACGGGAAACTTTAAGGAGCGCGGCCTTAGTCGTTCACACGGGCCCAGTGCGGATTGGCCGATTTCTCTCACAATATTTGAACCTCTTCGGTAGGCAGGTTTCCACGATTGGAGGACCGTAAGAACGACGGATAAACGTTTATAAATTATAAGATTATATCATCATCAGCTCATTAAAGGTCCCCACCGAGGGGCCTACCCGTATAGGGTGATTAGGCCTTAGTCGTCCACGCGGGCCCAATGCAGATTGGACGACTTCACACACAACCTTCGAATCTCTGCGCAAGCGTGCATGAAGGTTTCCTCACGATGTTTTCCTTCACCGTAAGAGCGTCGAATAACGTACATATAATTTCGAAAATTCGAAAACACATTTCCCTGGCGACAGTCCACACCATTGCGCCACCGACGCTCTATAATCTCTTAATATATTAGATTATTATACATTAAAAGTTCATGTAGATATTTAACAAAAATTGCTGATACATGTTAAAAAAATATATATGACATCACTTAACCGTATACTTTCATTTTAAATAAAGCGAAGTTAGCTACCTATATTTCATATTTAAACGGTTGCCTTAATATTTTTTTTTATAAAAGGCAAACCCGGGCAGACTGCTCATTTGATGGCAAATGACACCGTCGCCCATCCACACTTGCAATACCAGAATGCTTAATAATGCGTTGCCGGCCTTTTAATGAGAATAGCGTATTCTTGAAGACCTAAATCGCGTAAATAATTGCCTAATATTTTATACAACGACATAATTATGATGTGTTTGTCAGATGCCGAGAAGTTGCACAGCGTTGCGATAGTGCATAGAATGGGCGGCAGACGGGCGCGCTCACCGGCGGCGGGGTAGCGCGCGGCATGCGAGTGCGGGCGGCGCGAGCGCTGCGGGCGCTGCGGCGCGTCGCGCTCCTGCTGCCGCTGCGCTGACGGCGCTGGCGCTGCTGCTGCTGCCGCGGCCGCCGCCCGCGCCGCCGCTTCGGGAACCATCTACGCCGCTGCCTAGGGACGACCCTCCAGTGCAGGTCCGAAATTGCCAACTCTCATACTATGACCGCAGAAGACGCTATAAAGAGTCACAAACAAGCCTTTCCAATGTGTCCTGGAAGCCTGGCGGTTAAAGGGATAATTATTATACCACATGCCACTACCGAGGGACAAATCCACGCCGCTGTAGCTGTAGAGCCTCTATCTTAATTGAGTCTAGTACGGTAGGCAGTGTGAGTACCTAAGTTGGTCGCGTCATACTTATCAAACAAACGCTGTGTGCCACCTGCGGGGGACGAATCCCCACAACAATATCCTTTCCATTGTGTATGTAATCCTATGGTATGGTGGTCAAAGGGTTATTCTGAATCGACCGAGTCGCCTACATACGATTATCACCATAACTAATATAGATTATAATGACTTCGCGTTCTTCTTAATCTTAAAAAATCTCTCTTAAAGTTCCAGAATGTTATCACGGAGAGCAACGAAATCGCCATCAATGATGTTGACGAGATATCCAGTAGACCGTGGTACATGCGCGGGGGTGAGAAAAGGCCTACGAGGCACGATCCCGACGCCGCACTGTTTCCCGAAGACGCACCAGGGGATGATAGGTAAGCTGCCATTTAAACTTAAGGATTTAAAGATAAAATTAAGGACAAATAATTTGTGAAAAGTTGCTGCTGGATCAAGATTAATATTAGGCCATAGATTGGATACAATGTATGACAAATCTCTAAACCATTAGGACTATAAAAATACGCGTGTCCACTGCACGTTGACGGGTATTTCTTTAATAGGCAATAAATAAACATAAAAAGATGCCAAATATGCAACTAACCGCAAAAACAGCTTCTGAATGCTCCAATTGCTGTTTGCTAGGATGTACAATGAGTCTCTTCACTTAGCACCTAACTTATTTAATTTGTGCACTGCTGGACATAGGTCTCCCCTATTTTGCGCCAGATATCCCGATCCTCCGCCTTTCTCATCCAGTCTCCACCAGCGTCCTCTCGCAAGTCGCCGGTCAATCGGGCCGGAGGGCGTCCTACGCTACGCTTACCGAGACGCGGCCTCCACTCCATAACTCGTCTGCTTCAATGGCCATCGGGCCACTGGTACTTATGTAGTTACCAAAATATATTGCTAACAGAAATACCTATCAAGAAACTAAATACAAGTACTTAACATTCCAGGATTGTTCAGCAGTTAATGTATACTCTGCCGAAAAACGAAGATGTGCCTATCAAGAAGATATTGCTTGCTAATGGTGTAGGCGCATGGGGTGTACCGGCTGGAAGGACGGAATTCGTTCGAAACAAATGCCCTGTCGACCGCTGTTCTATAACGGCAGACGCGCGTGACGCTGCTACAGCAGACGCCATTTTGTTTAAGGACCACCACACACCATTCACAGTAAAACGCCCGCCAAATCAGGTACGATATTCATGGCCCTGCACATGCAGAAACATAAAGTTAATACAATCTTAACTTTAGAAAGCATAACATTAACATACCAAAATGACATGGTAGATATCAACTGCTGCTGAATATTCGTTAAAAATATTAAATAGCAGTGTATAGTACGCCACAATTCGAGATGGCTACGGGGTATGGCACGAGGCGTCGGGGAAGTGACACCCCGCACACCACACGTCATCCGCGATCTTCTTGGTATTAGTGATGCACGAGCCCTAACGTAGTGCTTAACGACCGCGATCATAGATTTTAATCAGCACGCAATCTATCAATATGTTTTATTCGAAGTCTACTACTTAATTAAAGTAATCGAATTCTAATAAAAAAAGTGCACATATCTAATAAGACCAATAGACATTCATGTGAACCATTGTTGAATAAGAATTAATTTTTTTAGATTTGGATCCTATATTATTTGGAATGTCCATACCATACTGCATCACTTCGACCAAATTCACTAAACGTATTCAATTGGACATCCACGTACCGGAGAGACTCCGACATCGTGGCACCATATGAACACTGGGTCTACCACAACCCGCTTGTTACTGAGAAGGAATTGGATCGGAACTATGCAGCCAACAAAACTAAAAAGGTATGACATAAGAGACATCGCAAAACCAATAACACTTGCCCTTGGCATCTTATGCGTAGCTATAAGAGCCTGGCGACTTCCCAAATAGTTACATCATCAACCTTTAACGACCGAATGCAGGGATAAAGCCTTCCCTCACAGAATAGCCATGGGGGGAAATGTTATAACCTATATCCCCACCATCTTTGAAAGTAACTTATAGTTTAGCAAAGACTTATAAGCAGACTACGCGGTCGTATTATCCAAAAGCGGAGTCACAACTCACTGACCGTACAACTAAGTGTTAGAATATGAACGATCTCCGTTAAAATAAACCTTTGTTTGTATGCATAAACATGAGAAAGAAATGAATAAATACGCAGGGGGAAAGGAGAATTCGAGCTTCTGGTAACCTCACTTACTCGGCCAAATAATGCTTTGCGTTATTTCACGCCGATTTTTGTAAGGCTATGGTATCACTCCGGTCGAGCCGTCTATCCCATACTAATGTTCTCGTATGTGCAAAATTATTATATAAATATAGATATCGACTCGATAGATAGAGCGTTGATAGCTCAATGGTGTGGACTGTGAATATATAAAACAGAGTCCTTTCTGATATGATATCGATGGACCTCGTAGTAATAGAAACATTGATACAATAATGACCGTTAACATTAAAACTCCCAGAGGTATCAGAATTCTTAAATAACATTAAATTTGCAAGGAGGTGCTGTGTGAATAAAAATTCACAATCTTGTATTCAGGTGGCGTGGTTCGTGTCTAACTGCCACGCGCGCAACCGTCGGCTACAGTACGCGCGGCAGCTCGCCAAACACACATCGCCGTCGATATCTACGGCGCTTGCGGCTCTCACACTGCCTCGCACTGACCCCAACTGTCTGGAGATGCTCGACAAAGACTAAAGTTCTACTTGGCCTTTGAGAACTCTAACTGCCGAGACTATGTCACGGAGAAGTTCTTTGTTAACGGATTGCAGTGAGTAAACTATGCTAACCTTGTTAGATTTTACATTTACTAGGTAGTAGATTGGTACAAGAGTCGTCTAGGTAGGTTGTACGATCTACTCTGTACGTCAGGTGCCACCGCAGTGCCAGATATCGTCCGTAAAATAGGAGTGTTTTGCACTTCAGAGTTTCGGGATGAGGGCACTGTAGCTAGTAAAATTACAGGGTATAAAAGACCTAACCTGTCCTCTCGATGACCAGCGCAAGACAGTGTCGGCGGAAACTGGAAAGTATCATTTACCACCAGGTGACCATCTAACCGTCCAGTTTACTTTTTGACAAAAAACATCGCAGTGAAATACACAGATTTGATGATAATCTCTTAGTGCCGATACCTTAGGTATGAAAACACGTTTGTCGAAAAATATTTAATATAAATTGGTATCAAGGATTGAAAAGTTATAGCCCATTATTTGTTTTAAATAAACATTTGAAAAAAATACAAATTTCACTCCTCATTAGGTACGTAGAAGTAAAAGATGGTACTACTTAGTATGAAAGAAATAGAAACTCCACTGACTTTACTATCTTTACTTGGAATGTTACAATTGCAAAATGACGTAACGCCCTGTCTTTATTAAGGAAGTCACTTTTAGCAAAAACGTTATTCTTACTGTTACCTCCAGACACAATGTGCTGCCAATAGTGATGGGTGCGCGGGCATCCGAATACGCTGCAGCGGCGCCTCACAACTCCTACATCCACGTGGAAGAATTTGCAGGTGCGGAGGAACTGGCCGCCTACCTGCGTCGTCTTGATGAGGACGACAATCTTTACAACTCCTACTTCAAGTGGAAGGTACGTAATCAAAGCATAGCTACCTACTTCAAAATCTGTATATATATCAGTTGTCACGTCTACTGCAGAATGAGTTTGTATAACAATCGTCATCGCGTAGTGTGAGGTGAAGCTCCCACTGGTTCATCCCTTATTCACGTTGTCGTCATGTACCTACCGAGCCACTTTTTTTCCAAAAAGAATTAGTGGTATCAATAGATAATTGGAGAAGGTCCTTGTCTTAGACTAACTACCTACACTCGAAAAGCCGTAGCCGTAGCTGATAGCCGCTTCGGAGGAATCCTTCAACAACTCTCGCAGTTCACTACTAAACATTGATCCATCTATCCACTTTGCGCCAGATATACCGGTTTTCCTTAAAGCTATGCTATGTGAAAAGTTCCGTGCCCTGCAGTGGACACATAATAATCCCGATCCTCCAATTTCCTTTCGCAACTGACTAGTTCGTCTGCTCCATCGACCATGGCCATTGGAGCAGATCAGCTAGTTCTACGACATACGTGACCGGCCACTACCAACTTTCTGATAAATTATACATACAGGCCGTTAATTCACTCTCTAGCCTATCATGTTTCATCAGCAGAGTCGTAAATAGTATCTCTAAAACTGCGCCTTGTGCGAGCATAACTGCGGCATATTTAAAGTGGACCCTTTGCCGATTATACATCCACTGGGTACTCGCTAAAACTCAACGCAAATTCATGCTGCCAAAAAATTAGTGCTATTATACAATTTGAACGGATGTCTTGATGATACGGCATGACCGACGCAGGGGACGAGACTTATCGAAACAATCGATAATAGTTCTGCCTAGTCTGGTCATTCTTGCGCCACCTGATTCATCACCCTATTTACGGCATCATGTGTTGTTGATCAGTTGTTGCTTCTTTAACAGGGTACTGGCGAGTTCATCAACACGTATTTCTTCTGCGCGTATGCGCATGGTGCACGCGAGCGAGCGTCGCCACGGCACGTTCACTACAAGACGTACAGGCGTGGTGGCGCGAGGGCGCCTGTACACGAGGCGACTGGAGAGCTGCCGACGACAATGGATAAAACGATAACTGATTCTGTGTGGTTTAACTAAAATGCCGTTATCTGACATTCAATCGTTTTCTGATCGTTTAATTTTGTTAACGTATAACTAGTTAATAAAGGGATTTTAATCATACAAGGACAGTATTACTATCTGAATTTTGGGGTTATTCAGACTATTCAACAGACCTGAAACTGTAAGATATTTTGTGATTCGCTTCCCTTTAATAGTTCGTTTAATATTTGGGCAAATTCCAGGAAATTCAGCTATTCCCAAATTTAAGCAAATTTCGCCAACTTCATCTCATTGTCTCGTTTATTTTACTAAGATTACCCACAGGGGTATTATAGATAGAAGTGTTCGCACACGTGCGGGGGCCATCGTCGCAAATCCTTATAAGTGCGACAGTTCCTATTTCTCTACCGGTAAATATATCTCACACAAGTATCCTAAGTTACAAGCCCTTGCAATGCCATGAGGCAAGGTTCGAGTGCAACACTGTTGCATAAACTTTTTAGACTGAGATTCATCTGCGTTCGCCACTTGCCTGGTGAAGCTGTGAAAAGCTAAGGACCAACAACAAAAAATCACCCAAAACAAATACCGTCATATAGAGAAAAGCATACCTAGTTAGATACTTATCTGTCTGTGCCAGAAACAATCGACGGTGTGTTTGTTTGATTTACGGTGTGCACAATGTAAAGGGGAAAGAGTACACTTGGAACAGTTTGTCCGAACTGGCAGCTTCAATTTTTACTTACTGTTTCATCTATGGACTGTGTAGAGTTGTGTTCTGTCATGACATTCGAATAATCGCAAAAACCTCAATTTGGAGTCCGAAGCAAAGACTGCAGCAAAAAAACTTGGGATCCTTTCCAGGGTTAAGCGGTATTTCAACCAGGTCAGCTTCTATCATTATATCAAGCCCAAGTCCGGTCTTGTATGGAATACTGCTGCCACCTATGGGATGGATCAGCCAAATACCAACTGGCTGCTTTGGACTCGATTGAGAGGCGAGCTGAGCGGCTCATTGGCGACTCTACTCTGACTGACGCTAAACTGCAAAGCCTCGAGCATCGTCGTAGACGACTGTCAGTTTTTTACAGGTTACATTTCGGGAGTGTGCGATGGAATTACACGAGTTAATTCCACCAGCCCCCTTTCACCATCGGGATACAAGACGCGGGCGAGCGTTCCATCCTTACGTGGTTGACATTCCATTTATCCGCACAGCGCGCTATGGTGCCTCGTTCATAATGCGCACCGTAAAGGAATGGAACTCTTTGCCTCCTTATGTGTTCCCCGATCATTACAACCTGGCCGTCTTCAAGGCAAGAGTGAATAGGCTGTTTCTAGGCAGGTATGATCCATCCTAGGCCGCATCATCAATTACCATCAGGTGAGATGGCGGTCAAATGTCTGCCTATAAATGATAAAATAAAATAAAATCGGACAATACTTAGAGCACACAAGTGACATGTTTTTTTCCAAATTTTTGTTTATTTACACTTTGATGTGTAATCTGCACAATATTTCAAAGTTATTAAGAGATCGTTTCTTATTAATTTCGAATTCGCAAAGCACTTAAAGTAGGCCTCTATGGACTCCTGATGGCAATGTTTATGTGGAAGTAGCCTATGTATTAGTATCTTTTTTTATCCTTTAGTTCTTTTCTCACAGGTACCTACTTGGGCGTTTTTAAATATTTATAAACAATACCTAAGTTATTCACCATTCTAAAGCCCATATTATACAGTTGTAACTCACTGATTTAAAAAGGTCACCTAAATGTTGATTTACAGACCTGAGAAATTTGTGGGTCGTATGTGTTATAGGGATCCAGCTACAATTGTTATTTTTCCAAATCATGATGCATGCGCAATGAGAAACTTAATCATTCCATTATACCTACGCAATAACATGTTAACAAAATCTTAAGTACCTACTAGCACAGATAATATAATATATTCTAGTTAGTATTTTTTCAAAGAAACAGATTATGTTTCGTCAATATGTACCAAATAGACGGGAGCCGTGATTCACTTGTCAATAGTTTGATGTATGCTGTATTCATGTTCGCGTCCATTATTTCTGTAAAGTAGAAAGTGTTCACGGCACAATTAAAATGTATCTTAAACTCCAAATTTACCTGTAATGATAATGAAGTAAGAAATCAATGTGTAGAAACTAAGGACATTGAAGCGTTTAGTGGTATATTTATCTTAATGGTTTAGCGCCCAACGTGACAGCTTTATAAAATAATATCTTCACGAACGAGACGAGAGCAATGTCGATCAAGTCACTTTAAAATCTAACTGTCAATTTGATATTCCGATACAACTTTAATGTTAGATAATTATTTTCAAACTGATATTTGTACAGTAGAATGAATTGTCTTATGGTGTTACCAATTGAAATCTACGATAGAACAGAAAGAATGAGTACAACATTTTACTATTGACGCACAATTAGCGCAGTTTAAGCCGGGCCCTGGTAAATAATAAGCTAAACGTCACGTTGGGCGCCAAAAGCATAAGCATATAACTGTCATTGGCGTCCGACGTGGAAGAGGATAACGCTGTAAGGCCCGTATTCTAGAACGAGACTCAAGCATTGATTTATACCTTAGAGTTAGAAAGAGATGACGCTATTTATCGTATATAGCGCTACCCCTTTCTAACTCAATTTAAGTAAATATCAACGTAGTCTCTTTCTAGAATGCGGCTAAGTGTTTGGCGCCCAACGTGAAAGCCTTACTAAATACTAAACTACGTGAACGAGACCTGATGTCGCTATTATGTGTAGAGTAGATAGAACTGTATTCCTTGGTAGGGATATCAACGATAATAGCTCTGAAGGAAAATGCGATTTGTTGTTGTTTAAAATTGTTACTTATTCCTTTGATACACACCTACAACCTGGTCTAGCACCGGAAATTTGTAAATTACAATAACGTTACGTTAAATGTTTTGATAATTTAAAAATTAAGTCTCTAAGACTGTTGACGAGATATTTTGTACTTAAGGCTGTATGTTTTTTGAAAACCAAAGGTTACTATGTCGAAGCAACAAAGATATGACGGAAAGATTGTACCTATGTGAATATGGAAAGGCCTGCTGGACTTTCACTGAGGGTTGTGCCGTTAGCCATTTGGAGCTCAAATAATTACTAGTCATGAGACCAGATTACAATCAGCACAAATAGTTTGCTATGTTAATGTTCAATCGGAGCACAGGATGCACAAATTATTACTTTGTTTTTAATCCCTTTTGTATTAAATTTTGAATATTGTATTTCTTTAAGAAGTCGATATATTTAAGTCTTTATTTATAGTTGACCTTGTTATATTTGTTTCATGTTGGTAAATAATAAGCCTTGATTTTTTAATATATATTTTCAGTGTTTGTTTTGTAGATATATATTAGATTATTGCATTTAAATTATTTGAATAGGGGGTAAACATGTACAAATTTTACTTTTGTGTATGCTTACATATAAAAAAGTACCAACACATTGTATAAGTTACTTAACTTTGTTTATCAGGGTACTACAATTAATTGCTATAACATACAATGACCCAAAGTTACCTACAACTAAAGAGAAAAGTTGGTTTGTTTAATATATATTTAAATTATTATATTTTAAGTAGGAAATATAAAATGTGAAAAGAAAGACAAACCTAGACTGGTGCCTGATAGGATTTATTTCAGATCGATACAGCCTCCTAAAATATACAAAATCTGAATGGCTAATTACGCATTAATTTTCGATCCATAAATTGCAATACATAAAATATATATATTTATAATTTATGGCATTGCTATATTGGTAGAGAAAATTGTGAAATATAAAAATAAAACAACCACATATAATTAGTGTATCATATATTTCAAATTTACAAATACATTTATAGTATAACAATGGTTGTAAACAAAACATTCTATAAATAAAAGATGCATTTATAGTTTTAAATTAACTGATACATAATAATTTACCAGTAATCAAACACCAATCTTATAAATATGCCAATGTAAATATGTATACCATACATTTATTATAACTGATATAAATAAAAAAATGGTTTGAACTTTCTAGTATAAGGTGTAAATCTTGTGGATACTGGAAACTGACACATTTAGAAAATGCCTTACAACTTTGATTAGATTTACCATTAAAAACTTGAAAGACAAGCTTTCATTAGAAAAACAACTAATCATGCTAATTCAGTACAATGATCAGCTGTTCATTTTTATTTATTTGATACCTAGTGATCACCTTACTGTTATAATAAACATATTGAAATACAAAAGAAATTTTATTTTCCAATTTAAAATTGTTCCTGAACTTTTAGCTCTATATCTTCTATTTTTACTTTGTGTTATTAGATAATACAATTAATATTTTTCAACTATTTAGTAACCATATTGTAGTGTTTAATGACTGAACTACAAAACAGGCAGTACTAAGTAAGTAGCTTACCATCACATATTACTAATGATTCTGAATACACCCATGATATAAATGCAAGGTGAATTATAATGCACATATACTATAATCAACTTTAAAAACATACATCATCCCTGAAACAGTTGAAGATACATATAATATGTTAGTGGGACCTATGTATATATTTCGTATATTTAAAGGAATATATTTTCATTTGCAAATTAAAATTATAAAATAGAGCTAATATTCCACAAACACATACATTTTAAGGTTGGACACTTAGATTTAAGCGTTTGGCACAAATAAACTATGATTAGTTTTTTCATTGTGTCAAACAATTAAAATACTCACAAAATTATAAATAAGAGAGCATACCTGGGCCAACCAGTTGGCAGAAAGTAGTGCAGTACAGTTTGGTACTGATGGCAATCTCTTGTTTCAGAGGCCAAGACTCACTTTAGTCATTGAGCAAGCAAAGTAGTTATAGAAAGTATTAAACTATAAATAATTGTCCATACACATTGTTGAGTGCAAGGGTGGTGCAATCTACTCTATATTGAAGATAGAGTAGATTGCACCAATTTCACTGTAACAGTACTAATTTTAAGTTTTGAAGTATTTTCATATTTTTTGTGACAGTATTGCTTTTAACTTTTGAAGTATTTTAATGTTTTTCATATTTTCATTCAGCTGTAGTTGAACATTTACACACTGAATCACAAAGTTTATGGTGCTTTGGAACATAGTTTGTGCCTTATGTAAATTCTGTGGAACCAAAACTCCAAACCAACGTAATGGGTTCACTGTGTTACCTGCACTACTCTCTGCAACTTTGTATTGTATAATTCCATCTTCCTCTGAACTCTCACACATGGTAGAAGCGGAAAATTCAGGGCTACTTTCCACTGGTAATCTGGCTGCACTTACTGAGCTTTGCCCCATTATGTATCGTGACTTAGCTAGATGAATACTGCCATTATTGATTCTCGATTCAATATTAACCTCACACTGCATTTTATCTTCAATTAAATGCAGCTGCTTGATATAGAGCTTATCTAGTAAATCACTTACTGCAGATAAATCTGAAAATTTCTCTTTATTTAACTAATTCGAAAAAGATAACGTTATCAATAATTTATTATTACTAATTAATACCTGAGCATTCCTTCTTCATTATATTATCCATGAAAACAATATTTTTTAATATAAAAATATCAATCCCGCAAAATAAAAATTAAACGTAATTTCTATTATTTGAACGGTTGTGATAACTGTCATGTGAATCATGTGATTATTGTAATGCGTGCTATACACTTAATACATTATTACTCGAGAAGTTCCTCGCGAAATTGCGCGAAATAGTCCGAGATCGGCCGAGCAGTGTAGAGAGGTACTTCGTGCTATTGTGCTTCGTTCGAGGCTTCGAGCCCTTTGACTGGGTCCAAAAACCGACAGCCAATGGAAGCACGCAATACACTCTTATTTTCATTTTCACGCTTTTCAAAGTTTTGGGCAAGATCTCAGTTGAAAATAAAACTAAATAAACAAAAAGCAGATCCTTTTTTTTGGTTTGATTCTCCTTAGAGGATACGGGCATAAAGTTGATAACTCCTTCCCCGGATTTCATCTCAACGAATTTCGGCTCGTTGGTGGTTCTGTGATTCGGCTGTACGGAATGCTGGGCCGTTTTCAGCGCGGTCTAACGCACCGGGTGAATAATGCAAAATCTGGGAGTTGGGGCATTATGGGTGACCGTTGATATTCCGTTCGACACACGTAGTCGGTCTTCTGGGATCATAATGAGTTCACGTGGCAAGGGGCGCCCTATGTTATCAGGAGGTCGAGTGTGTTGGGGGGCAATGTTGCGAAGATGAGGATATGAGCCGTTGTCGGCTCGGTCGTAGATTCTACGCGTACGTAGGTCCCATAGGGGAGTGTCTTATAGTACCGATGACATTTAAAGATAACTTACTTACACTACTTGTATTATGTACACTACTCGGCCGGTCTCGACTACTACGCGTGGAACTTCGCGAGTAGTGTATAGCATGCATAAAGCTGAGGGCGGACTTCTTTGCCTCGGAGGAAATCTTGGCGTCGGTTTTGTTTTATTTGCTAAAATTTATTGTAATCGAATATGAATTCTAATTATGATTAATATGTAATAATAACATACTAATGATAAGGGATACTGCCTAACTGGTTACTGACCTTAGCCTATTAAGTTCTATCTGTATTATCTATGGCACAAGACGCCATTTTACATACGAAATACGCGAAGTAATTCATGCAGGCCGAACTTTGCAACCAAAAGAATTTCCAAGTTTGTGGATATTATTAGAATTGTCTTAAAATAACTCTCAGTTATGTCGGACAAAAAACGTGTACTCAATGACCTTAGGGTAATAGATTTACGCGCTGAATTAGAGAAGCGTAACCTAGATAAAAGTGGAGTACGCGGCGTGCTTATCCAGCGATTGTCAAAGGTAATAAGTCATGGTATTTTTTATTCGTAATATTTTTCTTCTAGCATTTGTTCCAAACAATATTTTAAATACATCATACCATTTTTAGCATTTGGAAGAGGAGGGCCACGATCCAGCTACATTCAAGTTTGAATTAAATCCTGACATCAAAACTCCTTCTAAAAGAACACGTCGTTCTGAAAGTACTGTAGAACAGGAGCCTGAAGATACTCCCACTATGGATGATATGATAGTACAAGACGATGCCGGCGAGGAAGAGGATACCGAACTGGCCGACTCTCAATCTCAACCTCAACAAGATGAACATGCTGATGATGTTGAAGAAGAGATGGAAGTTGATAAACAAAGCCGCAAACGCGAAAGTGAAGAAGACTCTGAAGCAACTCGGGCTAAAAAGCCGTGTACTGAGAAGGATATAAGTGGTGAAGAAGATCATAAAGCAGAAAATAATACAGATGCTGAAGATAGCATCAATTTAGATCTTGGTGAAGATGAAATGCTCAATGAAGAGGTACGTTTCTATTTCTTCAGAGTTACTGTCAAACTGCCTCCAATAGTATCCAAAATTACCAATGGATTTATGATGGAAGTAGATTAGAAGAAAATATTGAATCAGCTTAGTCTTTATCATATTATTTATTTATTTTAATGTTATTAAAGTTATTATTTTCCACATTGTTATTTTTTTTATTTATTGTCTGGATTTATAAGTAGATGGATTAACAACATATGCTGAAAAGTTTGTTTTGGTATTAAATTTGAATATATGAAGTTTGGAAATTTGCCAATATGTAACACTAACTTACATTAATTTAAAATTTTACGTTTCAGACTGATAATACTGAGAAGAATGATAACAAAGGTAAGTTAAATCTATTAATAACTATACTGGAAAAACCTAAATTACTCTAAAAATGTTAACAAAGAGGTTAAATTATTTTATGTGCATCAATTAAAAGTGCCTGCATGACCTAAAATTATATATATTTAGGATAATACAAAGACATTAAACCAATATTTTTTGAACTTGAAATGTGAAATGTTGCTGTAACAAGACGGGAAATAAAATACAGAAGACACTGATATGATGGCACTTAAAGCACCACAATTATTGAACATTAATTGACAGCAGCTATTCGGATACATTCAACGGACCAGCAGAATGCACTGTGTTTGAATAACACCCACCAACATGCTGAATATACCAAATATATATTATTGGGTTCAGCTATGTCAATGGAATATTTTTCTTTGCCATGGCGTCCAGGTGATACAACAACTCTGCTTTTCCATAGTCCATTAGTTATTTGGACATGGTGGCTTAATGCCGCTTCTTCTCCATTATGGGAAAGTGGTGCTAATAACCAATCAAGTTTTCAGGTCAAGATTTTTTATGTTTTCTTCATGGATGTGAATAAGGTGAAGAAATACAAGCTTCTATCAGACATTGAAGATAAGAGGCAGGGCAGGCCGCTGTCGTGTTCCCGGCGAGCGACCTGTGCTGACTCAGCTCATTATTGCAACTGACGTAGATGATGCAGCCCAAGAAGAGACAGCGGAGACAACAGGCGAGGACACTACACCGGCCGACGCCGCGGAGCCATCAGACGCAGCTCCAGACGACGATCAACAGCAAGTTAAAGTTGAAGCCCCCGCCACTAGGTTGGTGTACGTCGAACGGCTTTCGCGACGCCGCCACGCGCATCTATATTCTGCTACGATATGTCAACATTTCAGTTTCGTTTTCACTACAAAGTTTTGCACCTAATAATTGGATCAAGAAATGCAACTGCTCATTGGACTTCGAAGAAGACTCAACAGCAGCATGTCTCCAAAGTATATTCCTGTTGGACCAGCCCAAGACTACCACCAGCGGTACTATGTCGGCGTACATGATCAAGATGTGTAAATACATATAAACCCGGTGTCGTCCCTTGAAGCCAACTCAGCGTGTGCAGTGCTGCACAGCGAGTCACCTGTCTGAATACCTGTGGCGTTATGGTGCAAAACTTTGTAGTGTTGTGTGTGTTATTTGTAAAGTCCAAACTTCTAGTAAATAAAACTATAGACAAATTCTAATCAAACTAAAACAACTATTAAGTGACAATAAATTCTATATCATTATTTTTCTTCTTTCAGCGATGAGAATGAGAAAGGTGACAAGGAGCAAAAAGGTAACAAGATACGTTATAGAAATATAATCTGCACTATATTTCTAAACATACAAGGATTAATACCTCTTATATTTTTTGTAGATGAAAAAGATAAGGACGGTGAAGGTGATAAAAAAGAAAAGAAGGATGAAAATAAAGAAGGAGGTGCCCGTAATCTTTGGGTCAGTGGACTATCTGGTGATACGCGCGCTAAGGACTTGAAGCAGCTATGCAGTAAACACGGAAAGAAGTAAATATATATTATTTATTTTAAAAATAAAGGTCCAACTTCTTACATTGTACTATATTCATGTTATTTTTCCAAAGGTGATTGGGGCGAAAGTTGTTACAAATGCACGGACACCTGGCTCTCGCTGCTATGGTTATGTTACAATGGCAAGTGCACAAGATGCAGAGAACTGTATAAAAAATTTGCACAGGACTGGTATGATTTACTTTATTTTCCCAATTATTCAATGCTGAACTGTTTTGTTCATAGAACTTGTTACAAGTACCTCGTATTCATTTTTTAGAGCTCCATGGACGTATGATATCAGTGGAGAAGGCGAAGTCTGAGTCGGAATCTTCGGCACGACGTCAACCGTCTAGAAATGAGCGTCGGCCAAGCAAGGAGCGCAAAGATGACAGCAAAGAAGAGGTTAGATTCATGTCATAAATAGGCTAGATTTTATAAAGTATTGGTATTTTTCGTAGTTGTAGTAGATATATAATAAATATTTTTATTACCTGAGCATAATAGAAATCATACTTTTTACATAGGATAAAGAAGGTGCTGAAAAATCAGGTGAAGCAAAGATTAAAAAAGAAGGCGAACTGTCTGGTGAGGAGAGCACACGGTCCACTTCAAGAACTAGGGAAAAGTCTCACAAATCAGATAAAGTATGTTGAATAGAAGTAACTTTTATTATGAAGTGTCTTAAGAAATCTATTAATCAGAAACAATAATTAACTTAATCCAACATTCAATTGTTTTTTAGGATAGGGCCCGGCGTAGCACTAGGAGTCGAGAACGTAGACGATCACCAAGAGAAGTGCTTACCTTTTCCAAAATATGGGTAAGTTAAATATATTTCAAATGAAACCGAAAGTTTCATTGTGATTGTTAGATTATTGAAAGTTGGTAGATAGATTTTGTAATTTCGTTTAGAAATCTACCCAATTGTATTACCTAAACTAGTAATAATTGCTGTAAGTGTGTCGGAACCCATGGATAGTCGCTACTCCGAAATCGCAAGAGGCCCAAAACCTCTTGTAACATCACACGGTGCAAAACAGCGCTTATATTGTTTCACACTATTACTGCTGTGGTATGAAAGAAAGAAAAAATATATATTTGGTGCAATACAAATTAAAACATGTTATTCCTTAAAATAATATTTAAAAAATAATGCTACCAAAATGGTGGCCACTCGGCCAATGCCAAAACAGTTTTGCCAAGGCGCTGTTTTGCAGTAAACTAGAACTGATCGAGCTATTTCAATCGTGCCGAAGCATAACTCATTAGAAGTATCATTACTATCTTGAAGTCACTTGAAATTATTGCCAGTTTTTTAGGACATTACAGAATGAATAACCTGGTTGTCCAAAAAGAAAGATTATTCTGTGCTACAGAGGGCACGTTCAGCCGGCTATAATCTAAGTTTATTAGTCGTTAACACTCACCAATCCCACTTAGCGCGCGGTGGCCCAATCAGCCATGGGGAGACACTGCGCTTTTGGGCCGCGTGGTGGACCGACCTCCTCATTGGTATGCTTCACTTTGAGCCCGAGGGGTGGCCTATTTACCCAAAAGCAATATATACATATATAGCATACATAATACATAGAAAATACCAGACATCTAATGACAATGTTTTGCACACAAATGTTTGTACTGCCCGGGGATCGAACACGGACCCTAGGTGTTGCAGCCGACGTCTCACCGTACCAAATGGGTCGTCAATAAAAACACACCGTGGCGCACATTTGTTTACAACCACGACTATAATATTACATACACAAATGCTGTGTGGAAAGGCATTGAGCAATTGGGTATTTGACCACTAATGTTGCGCACTTTTATGAACTGTCAAAAAGTTATATGTCACGTCATTGCTCACTATCATAATTGACCATATTTATTGGTTTCATTGTATTTAAAAATACAATATTTCAAATAAAAAGTGAGTAATGAACGACATATATTGAGATGCGCTTTTATAAAAAACTAGCTGACCCGACAGACTTCGTCCTCTCAGAAAATTTGTAATGTGGCAGTGTTTTGTTCCTACTTTTTTATATTCTTGCAAAAATTATCCTGAACAGAACCGTCACCCTGGTAATAATTCGGTGTGAATTAAAATAATTAAATAAAACTATAAGCATTTAAAGTAAGTATTTTAATGAACTTTATAATAATAATAGCAATAAAGCTCAAATTGATTCTACGTTTTAGTTAGAAAACGTTTATATGTGAAAAAGAAAAGGGTGTCTTTAGGGTTTTTCCCGGCAAATATCGATTTTTTCTGCCGTAAGAACCATCCTTGGACTTCAACGAACATTTTAAAAAAAGAATGGGCAACTTGGTCCAAGCGTTGTTGAGTTATGCGCTTACCAACATATTTTTGCATTCATTTTTATATTATAGATGTTTGGTATTTTATTTGCGGATGGTGGAGATACCGAATTGCTCCGCTGCAGTGGTACGATATAGGGGCGATAATGGTTGCAGAAGGAGCGCGATGTGGCCGCGCTCGCGAGAGTCCGCGCCGCCGCGAAGAGGAACGCCGCGCCGGCCGCCGAGGAGGCGTTGCGGAACGCGAGAGACCCAGCGACAGGAGAAACACCGCTCGCCTCGAAAGGGAGAAAATGCGCGCTGAGAGGTTGCCTATTCGCATTATAATTTTTTTACATACATATACACCGCACCTCTGCAACGGCCCAACGTTCCAAAGTACGCCACTAATCGTGGCTTTATGCTTTGTGGGGGATATGCTCATTTAGACTGTAGTATTGATTTATTTACACCAGCTTAGAATTCTACTTCAGAAATCAGTTTAACTATGCAACACCAATATTGTATATAAATAGGTATAACTCAATATTTTCTGATATTTTAAATTTTAATCTTTATATCTTTGTATTTATATGACTTATTTCTGATTTTGACATTTTAGATTTTATTGTAATGACACTAATTTAATTAATTTGACTTAATGGTTAAAAGACTAATCCAGTAAGAGGCTTGAAAATTAGTCTAGTCCTTATAATAGCTTAAAGCTTGAGTCTCTTTCATCACATCATATTTCGTCTTGCTCTCTTGTATTGACGTGACATTTTGAAATGCTATCAAGTGATCAATCGAGATATTTTAAACCCTCACAACTTGACGCTTCCTTTGTGTTTTTACAATTCAATTTATTCAAATCACAAAACTATATACTCCATGCCATATCTGAAGATTACGACCTAAAATGTATATTTTATGTAAAAAAATATTTAATTACAGGGAAAGATAGAACGTGAAAAGAATGAACTACTTCGCTTGGAGGCGAGCGACACAGACTGGAAAGAGAAAAATTAGAGTTGGAGAGGTTGGAACTCAAGAGAGCTCAACTAGGTTGGTTGGTGTTCTTGTTTTTTTAAGTTACTTATCACCTTATACATCTTCCATCAGATGATCTTAAAGCATAATGGCAATTTTTTTACACAAAAATACATCAATAGACCATATTTTCATCATTATATTTACATGATGGCTGTTCTTCGTTCGTTACTTTGACGTCAAGTAGTTCGGATTTCTTGGTTTGTGTTGATACAACTCACTTGTGTCAAATGTTAGTAGTAAGAATATGCACCAACTTACAATCATTCATAATTAGTTCATTTCATTTAATGCAATCATTTCTTATCAAAAATAATTTACTAGATTTTAGTGTTGAAAGTAAACACATGTCCGCCTAGCGAATGTTGCTTGCTTTGAAACACAGTGGGTTAGATAGGTAACTACCGTGTTTCAAAATACCTAAATGTGTTTTTATTTTTGTTGTGTAGATGTACTTATTTTATACACAATTTATTTAATTATGAATGCTACGATATTATTCTTAAAAAGGATCACTGTAAGAGGTGGAGGGTTGATAACCTGAAATACAGGAGTCATCCTAGTCCGGGTGTAACCCACATAAGTATTTTTTTACTGTGTTGTAATTTATATTTGTAAGCTTGTGATTTTGGTGAGAAAAACTTATTATTATTATTATTATTCAGCATTAAACCGGTTTGGCTGTTATATTCTAAAAGCATAATATTAATAATGAATATAATTATTGTAGTATCTGTGTGTGTCGGGATGGGCGCGTCAATCAAACAAGCGAGTCCGTTACACACTGGCATCTTTATTCAAGTTGTCCTACCGCCCGGTCGGGACGCAGCCCGCAATGGTACCCACATATATAACATCCCTTCCCCATAGCGAACGATAGTACTAATAACAATAACAATTCAAAACTAATCTAATAACTAATCTAATTATTAACTAAGTTGGTGTGGAGAAGACTGGGCTTATAGCTAGTCGTCTCCGAGTGGTCGTAGAAGGCGGCGGGGTGTGTGCCGAGGCCGCCGCGGGCTCTGCGCCGCACTCCCGCCCTTCCCCCGCGGGAGACGCCGTCGGGGCGCTCGACTCGCCCGACGGGGACACGTCCGCCACCACGTCAGGGTCCCATTGGCGCTCGTTACTTGCTAACAAGTACCATCTAGGTCTTATCTGGTCCACGTGCCTTGTCAAGTCACAATTTAACTGTGGCACGTACACTACGTACACAACCCGGCCAATTTTGTCCTTCACCACACCTTGAATCCAAGAAAACTTTTTAATGTTTGTATTACTTGTGATCCACACGGGGTCGTTCACTTTAAAATTTCTTTCTTTACCTTTATAGTACTTAGCCTGTAAACACTGATTATCTTGGACGGTTTGAGCGAGGTCTGTGGACGAGGGTGGCGATGTAGCCGGATCTATCAAATCTAACCGCGATCGTAAGGGCCGCCCGAACACAAGCTCCGCGGGTGATTTACCAGTGGTACTGTTTTTAGAGTTCCTATAGTCAAATAAAAATTTCAATATTTTAACATTTATGTTTTTTTATTGCTTCCCTCTAAAATTATACCCTTAAGACCCTTTTTCACAATTTTTACAAAACTTTCCGCCTGTCCATTGCTAGCCGGATGATACACTGGCGAAAAAACCTGCTTTATCCCGTTGATTTCACAAAAATAATTAAATTCGTGGGATTTAAAGGAAGTACCGTTGTCGCTCACTAACACATTCGGAATCCCAAAGCGCGACATCACGTCATATAATTTATTAATGATAGCTTTCGAATTATAGGTCGACGAAACATCATAACATTCTACCCATTTACTAAAAGCATCCACAACAAAAAAAGGTAAAATCGTGAAATGGCCCTAACAAATCCATATGTATGCGATAAAACGGTCGCGGTGGCAGAGGCCATGGCGCGAGTGGCGCGTGCGGCGGCGCGGGGCGCAGCGCGCAGCACACGGCGCACGCGGCCGCCGCGCCCTCTAGCGCCGCGTCCACGCCGGGGAACCACAACCGTCTGCGGGCCTCGCCCTTCATCTTTACCACTCCGAAATGTGAACTATGAAGTTCCTTACAAATCGCCCCTTGTAACGACGAAGGAATGACGACCTTATGACCACGCATTAGAACGCCATTCTCGTATGATAATTGTGATCTACAGTTGAAATAAGGTTTCACACGAACGTCATCGACTTTCCTAGGCCAACCCTTCAGTACAAAACGTTTAACCGTTTCTAAGAGGGTGTCATGTGCGGTCTCACGGCGCACGTCATCAAGCAGCACCGGCAGATCGCCGTCTACTACGAAGTTGACGTACGCCGCGCGATCCTCGCATTCCGCGAGCTCGTCCGGCGGCTCCCCCCCGCGGACTCCCCCCACACGCTCGGGACAAATAGTCCGCGCTGTTTTGTTTACTGCCTATGTATTCAATGGAGTAATTATACGCTGATAAAAATATAGCATACCGCTGAAGGCGGTTAGCGGACACTTCGGGTATGCCTTTATGAGGCCCGAAAATTGCTAACAATGGTTTATGATCTGTCCGTAATGTGAAAGGCTCTGACCGACCATAAAGGTACTGATGAAAACGCCTTACACCAAAAATTATAGCGGTCGCTTCCTTCTGTATTTGAGCGTAATTTTTTTCTGCTGACGACAATGTTCTGACGCGAACGATATTGGACGTTCTAGCCCGTCATCGCCTATCTGGGACAACACGGCACCCAGCCCGGCTGGTGATGCGTCTACCGTGAGTATTATTTTAGCATTCGGGTCAAAATGTGCTAAAGTCTCATCGGACCCTAGAATTTGCTTTATTTTCACGAATGCTTCCTCGTGGATATGATTCCATTCCCATTTTACATTTTTATTTAGCAAATTATATAATGGACTCAGAACAGCTGACGCCCGTGAAACAAAATTTCTATAATAATTGGTAAGACCCAGGAACGACTGCAATTGTGACACGTTTGCTGGGCGAGCCGCTTTTAAAATAGCTTCTACTTTTTCAGGAGACTTCCTAACTCCATTTTTGTCTATTACATGCCCCAAATATGAAATCTTATCCTTAAAAAATTCGCACTTTGACATTTGTACGGTTAACTGGGCATCATCCAGCCGCTGTAGTACCGCTAGTAACCTACCCAAATGCTGATCCTTAGTTGAGCCAGTTATTAAAATATCATCTAACAGGAAAATAATACCGTCTATACCAGATAGCAGACACTCCATTGCGCGCTGGAATATAGCGGGCGCGCTGGACAACCCGAACACTAATCTCGTAAAATTAAAAAGACCGCGGTGAGTGTTAATACACGTTAACTTTTGCGAATCGGTATTTAGAATAAATTGATTATACGCCATGGATAAATCAATTTTGCTAAAATGGATTCCCCATGTAACTTAACCAATAAATCATTTACCGTGGGCAGTGGGTATTGATCTACAATTAGCTGTTTATTGATTGTTACCGAGTAATCTGCACATAAACGGATGCTACCATTTTCTTCAACACTGGTACAATCGGCGACGCGTATTCCGAATGTTGAACCGGTTTTAATATTCCCAATGACAATAAACGATCGAGTTCCTTATCTATTTTATCCTTTAATGCGTAAGGTACCGGTCTTGCTTTAATAAAAATAGGCTTAGCGTCCGGTTTTAAATGCAAACTAATTTCATATTTGTTAAATGATCCTAGGTTACCCGAAAAAACTTTAGGAAATTTGCTGACTAACTGATTAACAATATTTACATCACAAACGGGAGCCTCTTGCGCGCGTACCAATTTAACGTCAGCTGGCGAAGGCACCAATTCCATACCGAACGCGTGTATGAAGTCGCGACCCAGCAGTGGCGGCCCGCTCGCTCGCACTACGTACACGGCCAAAGTATGAGTCTGCCCGCTATAACTTACCGGTAACAGGGCGACTCCAACCGTTTCTATATTATCACCCGTATAACTATACAACCTTTTGTGGGTAGGCGACAACGGCAAATTTGTAAAATGAGAATTGTACGTTTTTTGTGAAATAACGCTTACTGCTGAACCACTATCGATTTCAAACTCTAAATTCAGACCACTGATCATCACGTACTCTGTCATCGGTTTCCCTTTTACGCATCGAATATTATATAAGCACTTACCATCGTCACCTTCGTCCAGAGCACCTTCCTCTACGTATTTCACTTTACCCTCGCTAGGGCACATTTTACGTAAGTGACCCTTCGTATTGCACTTTTTACACCTATAATTTTTGTACCGGCACTGATTAGCTAAATGATTAGCGTGTCCGCACACCGAACATTTGTCTCGCCTGGAGATAGCGAACACGCCGAGGGTAGAAGCCGCGCCCGCGCCGCTCACGCCCGCCACCGCTCCCGCTGCCGACGCCTGGCGCGCACACCGCACGCTCTCCGCTAGCTCGATGGCCTTGGCGAGGCTCAGCTCCTGCTGATCCTGCGCGAACAGCTTGTCCCGCTCGTGTCCAGCTCTCATGCCCATGATGAACCTATCCAATAAGGCCTCCTCCAGGTTCTTAAATGCACAGTGAGCAGCTAATCCCCTAATCCTCGCTGCCCATTGAGTGTGACTCTCTTCTGGTCGTTGCGTAGCTGAATAGAAGGTGAACTTCTCCGCAAAGCCAAACCTTTTTGGTGTGAAGTGTCTGTCTAACAGCACCAGGATTGCTTCGTAGTTTATTTCTTCTAACTTCTTCGGCAACGCCAGATCGCTTGCTAGTTTGAAGGTTGACTCGCTTAACGACGTCAACAAAATCGCCCGCCGCTTTACATTCGCCTTGTCACTTTCGGCGGTTATGTCGTTCGCAATAAACCATTGCGATAACCGCGACTTGAAGCTGTTCCACTCCTGAGTGTGGTGGTCAAAGGTGGTAAGTACTCCATAAGTTAAAGACATTTTTGCGTAAGTATCGAATTATCCTCGTCGCCACTTGTTAAGTATCTGTGTGTGTCGGGATGGGCGCGTCAATCAAACAAGCGAGTCCGTTACACACTGGCATCTTTATTCAAGTTGTCCTACCGCCCGGTCGGGACGCAGCCCGAATGGTACCCATATATAACAATTATAATCTCAGGCTAGAAGAAGAGCGACGCAAACGCGGCTACGAAAGCAGGCACCGTACCGCAAGGCTGCGGGCCAGTCCGACCAGAACGGCGTATGATAGGGAGCACGACACAAGCGCGTACCGCCACCGCCTATGGTAAGTCCACATGTAACTGACCAATGATGTAAAAAAGTATGGATCGGTTATGCACAAAATATCAAATATGTATTCAGAATGCGAGTGACAGCACATACACTATTTCGAATTTCGAACAATTTACTAAACAAATGAGTACAAACTGTACTCTCTTCGGCGGTTCGTTTTTGAGGCACGGATGGCGTACCTACCTTTATATATACAGAATATCATTGTAACTGACTAGAACAGCTTAAGGTTTATGTGCTATATTATGGAGATGGTCGCACTAAGACTTACACACGATAACATGCATGGTTCACTACCATTACACGAGTATCGGTGTGTCAATTAGGTAATTTACTTAAGCAACACTTACAAAAAACTGTTAATGGTATTCCGGTAAAACTTTAACCCTGAAACCACCACTGACATATATTTCCAACAAAAACAATAGATTTTTTTTTGGGAATCCTGGCGTGAAATGTTAATAGTAATTGAATAGTTGGTTGAATTAAGGTGTTACAAATTTATCATAAAACAGAACGAATGAGCGAATGATTTCTATGAAATGTACTATTGAGACCAGATCAACATAAACTATCTATAAACAATCACGAACACATACGTATATTATTGTTACATTTAGATCGTAGAATTATTCATTTAAATTTTTACCTTAACGCGTCATAGAAAGAGTACACAAGCACTAGCACACTACTATTATATTATGACATGATCGAGCGACGTGATTATGAGGGAAAATTCTGCCTGCCTGACGCGATGGGCATAATTTTTGAGTGAAAATATTAGTGCACATTATTTTATGGTACCTATATTTAGATTGAGACAAAATAAATACAGAATTGTCGCATATTGTTACAGTCTTCAAGTAGAGGGCAATTCGAGGCGCACGCTCCGCGCTTTGAGATGTCGAGTGGATACGACCGCGGTGCAGATAAACGCGACCGCGATTACAAGCGTGATTACCCAGACATGTCTCCTGTAAGTTTTTTTTAAGTTTTGTCTTGTATAATAACTAGCGACCCGCACCGGCTTCACACAGGTGCAATGGTGACAATAGGCACACCCCGTCGCCCCGGGCAAAACCTAAAAAATCACAGTTTATCTCCACTATTTAATGGGTGCTTTTATACATATAAAACTTTCCTCTTAAAACACTCTATTAAAAAAACCGCATCAAAATCCGTTACGTATTTTTTAAAAGATTTAAGCATATATCCCTATATAGGGAAGAAAAAGCGACTTTATTTTATACTATGTAACGATAAAGGAAATTTGCGAAATAATGACTAACCCTTTAACCGCCATAGTTCTTAATATTCATGAGCACTAAATTTTCTATTGTTTATCCCGATGGGATTACAGACAATAGAAAATCCATTGTGGATAATAAATAATGGTATGAAGTTATAATTTACAACAATACCTAGTATTTTATGTCACATGTTATTATTATTGTTGTATTACAGTAAAGTGACAGTCCATTTGGGAAATTGTGAAGACCTGCATCTTCATTCAAGAGTTTTGTACATTAAAGAGAAAACCAATTTGTATGCATCCTAATTAAAATATTACCCTCAAATCAACTCGAAGTACTTATACTTCGAGTTTGTTGTTTACGATCATAATTATATTGCCAATTCTATCCATCTTATAATATTGTGCACAGAAACATATTAATTTATGTGTTATTTTTTTACAGCTAGCAATTTGAAATACCCGAGTAATGGCAGTACAAATGATGATTCAAGACAGCCTGTACCTCCTGGCACAAGGCCAAAGGAACCCAGGTAACTATACCAATACTATGTCTTTGCATATAAGCATCACATTTACATGCTTTAGCCAATATAACGGTTAACAGATTTTGTCATGAAGTTCATTTCAGACAGGAACCAAATAGATCTAGAACCTAAATAAACCAGTTTATGTGAGATCATCATCATCAGATAAAAATTTTGTTAATAATTACCACCACACGTGGCGGCTGGTCATTACATAATTCATTCGTAGGCAGGTTTTACAAAAGACTTGCAGAGTTGGCGAGTTATTATAGTCCATATTTTATTGTCTTATCATTCTATATGATTATTGCTTGTGTACAAAAATCGGAAACATACCATAAAAAAGATTCTGTTTAACTCCTACTAGCAATGATCCATGCCAGATATAATAATTTATTGTTTTACCCAGCATATCAGAGCCTTAATAACTTTTGATTTTTTTTTATTCTAGCCGTTCGTACGACAACCGGGACAACCGCTCGTACCGGCCATCACCGCCCAGCAAGCCTGAACAGCGCAACTGGAACTCGTCCAATCGCTACCCAGATGCTGCACCACATCAAAAGGTAATTTTGGATATGAAAACTTGGTTAACCATTACCTCCTTTCAGGTAAAATTTAACAACAGTATTCACACTCGTAATTTTAGTATTGGCTTAAGGTCCCCATTTCCCCTCTGCTATAGATCAATCACGGAGTAGATACATAGGCATACTTGGACTGTCCCTACATGCAATATCGAAACTGTCCTTTATGATTTTTATATATCCGTTATTCAACCTTCATTTAGTTCATTTTTACTCTTAAAGAAAAAAACAATAAAATGCCATTTAAGCCATACTTTTCACTAGTACTGTATATGTGCATATGATATTGCAATAAAAAAATGCTACATGTTTTTGATATTGCACATATTGACAGTTGTGTGCAGAGCGCAAACTATGTATAGTAATACAAAAAATATTAATTATATAAGTAGGTTATTTTTACAATGTTTAGTTCCCATACTACAGGCTTCACGTTTAACTTGGGCCAAGATGGCGCTTTGTGAATGTCTGTGCATATTTATTATTATTCAATACATACACTATCATTACAGGCTTTAGGCCTAATGCAATAATGTAGCTAACAATATATACTAACATTACAATAAACACATCTAAAAGTATTGAAATCAGATATAAATATAATTATTTTTATTTACATTACTTAATCAAGATCACATATTTTTTTAATGATATAAAACTTGTTTTATAAACCCTATTCGAAAATACCTAAGAATGTCTATCATAAACATAATTCAAAAGAGTTGCCTTAGTTGCCTCAGCTAAGGAGCAGTGGTTTAATTATTTGCGTGTACGTGTTGTCAGGCAACAGCGGCGGCGGGTGAGGGCTGGTCGGAGGGTCGGTACGGGGCGGGTACGAGGCGCGCTACCCGCCGCAGTACCAGCCGCCGCCGCCCGGCGTCTCCTACCCCGACCGGTACGCGCCGCCCCCGCGACTACGCGCGCAAGTACTAGTACGTACACACACATTGTGACTAGGGTATGCGAACTTACTGACACTAAACGTAAATATAAAAATTTACTTTTTTGACAATCGAGTGCTAGGTTATATATATATTATATATATATATTATTATATATTCAACTGAGTATTCAAACTGAGTGACACTAAACGCAAAATAAATCATACATTTTTATAAATTTGAGTGATAGATTCGTTTGGGCCGTGTGCACAGTTGTGAGTAGGTGTGCAATGTGAGCGACACTAATCGCAAATACAAATAATTTACATTTTTGCTGTCGTTCGCACCGACAACATACGGGTATTGCATAAAATTTAAAGCTGAGAGCCATCTGCGCTAGACAATTGCCCAGTGAAGCTATAAATGCTATCTGTGGCCAACAGCAGTAGTCAGTTCGAAAAAAAAGCCTAGTGATGTGCACACACATTGTGAGCAGGGAACGCAAAGTGAGTGACACTAATTGCAAAAAACAATAATTTATATTTTTGTCAAATCGAGAGCTAGTTACATACGCACCCACAACATAGCCGAGTGCCATGCACACACATTGTGAGTAGGGAACGCGAAGTGAGTGACACTAAAAGGAAAATATACCATATACATTTTTTTTAAATTTGAGTGATAGATTACGTATCTACGCCCAGTACATATGACATTATACCATAAACAAACAAAACTGATTTCATGGATTTCATATTGTTTACAACATAACAACTTATGGGTCATTTAAAATTTCTTATTTTTCTATTTCAGATTATTTTGGGGGCCAGCTTCAGTTACAAAATATATAATGTAAATATTGCATGGTTTTTCCATATAAACATTCAATTTTGCATAAATGTATCCCTTGAAAAATCATTCCTACGCAAAGTGCACTTTTTACTTACTGATTCATGATTGTATGATATTTATGTTCTCTGAGAACTATGTACATATTTACCAGAATTGATACTTTAATGGTTTAAAATATAATAATGTTATGTAACACTGTGAAACTTCGATGTTATGATTAAGTTGATTATAATTTACCTAGTCTAGTTATACATAAGTGACATAATTATGTATGGTAAAAAAATAAAAACACCTTTCAATATTTTCGTTTTTATTATGATTCTTCCTTTAATTAGTAATATAAGTCACAGAAAGTTCAAACTACCCATTCCTCTATATTGTGGCTTTGCCACTTAGCAAAACAGAATGCAGTATCATGCTTTATGAAATCATACTTATTGTCGAAATTTTATTTCCATAAAACGAATGATTCAGTAAATTCACAAATACTTTCAACATGTTAGTACAATACAAAAACTACGTACAACTTTGTGCTTCCAAACGTCAAGCTATAGATCAAGGACGAAGGTAAGAAAACTTGTCTTACGCTCATGGGATTAAATATTAATTATATCATATCAGGTCCTGTTAAATGTTTTTAATCGACGACTGCATTATCTTGATCAGATCTAGAGGAATATAAATCTAACAGTAGATCACAAAAACCCATTCCTATTTGACAATCTGGTTTCTGAAATATAGTATTCTACATACTTTATACTCAGAATGCCACATCCAGGCAGCACTGCTATTTGACAAAGTTTTCTGTACTTTGACATATTTTTCTAAGCCTATACTGGACATTTATAAAAGTCCTTTTGTTCAGGAATAAAAGTTGTGCTTAAAAAATATAAAGAATACAAATCACAAAAACTTAAAATAATCCTATGATACTATTAGTAAACTGTTGCTTCATACTTCTGAGTATGGCTATAATTAACATTTTCAACAAAGAGTGATGTTGGCGATGGCACTATATTATTGTTATTGAAGTTATATGACCATGTTTCAATTTTGGGTGATGGTTCTTCTACAGGTTCAAGGCCTTTGAGTGCTTCTTTAGCATCTTCTTGCCCTTGCACTGCCGCCAAACGGAGAAGCCTCATAGCTGTAGCCGTGTCTTGTGATAGCCCTCCACGACCTTGACCATAATATATGCCAAGGTTGTAAAGTGCACCTGGATGCTCTAAGGCAGCTGCAGATCGATACAGTTCCATAGCCTGCAAAAATAAATTAGATGCTTTAATATTTAACAATTTAGATGTACATTTATTAAACATTTATGAAAAAGTTGTATTTATAAAACAATTAAAATAGAATTGGTTCTCTTGTAATGCAACTTCAGTATTCTGATGACTGGACCTAAGAACCTTAATAGGGTTTTAAGTAAACCTGACTGGCATTTTTATAGCAAAACTTACATGATTTTTACTATCCAGAAATCTTTATTTTTGTTGTCAATTGTAAAAATATTTTATTAGAGGGATTGATGGTGTTAAGTAAAGGTTGCAATAGTTGAATGTTGGACAGGTGACTGAAAAATATTATCTCAGGTCTGGAAGGCCCTTGTGACTATCTTTGGAAGGTAATTGTTAAAACCCACTAATCCTCACAAGGGCCTGCATGGTGGGTTACCTCACAGAGTTCCCATAACCATGATTCGTGGGAAGATATGTGCTTTGCAATAGTAAGTTGTAGGCTGATGATTATGACACTTGAGTAATTTTAAAAGGTTCAAAGACTTTAAATGTAACAACTTGCACACTGAAGGTTATGAGCTTAATAATGTGTAGGGACTACCATACCTACATTACCTATTTTATATTATCTATTTACATATAAAATATTATTTATACAATATATTTATAACAACTAATGACACTATTAACTAAACTATTTACATATATAAATATATCTATTTACATTTATAATATCGTATCCTTACTACATAAATATTTACATAATTATCTAAACCTAAACAAAATATACTTAATAGAAATAGTCTAAATACAAATACAAACTGCATAATATTAACACCGCGGAGCGTCAATATTTAAAGATAATATTATAGAACACTTAGGATACTCCTTGCAACCCGTTCCTATTGTTCTCGTCGGACGGCGCACGCGCACCGCTTGCAGCGCGTCGCCGCTCCAGTCGATGTACAAACGTTAGATGTGAATCCCGTGTCACTCGGCTACCGACCGCGCGTACCTATTTGCTTTACGTATTTACTTTTGCTTATATACTTGTGCTACTTTCACTCTCGACTATTTTCTATGCTTTAATATTTTCTCCTTCTATCTATATTGTGGTTGTGTGAACTGTACTTCTTCTGTGTACCGTGAATAAACTGTTTATTGTGTGGTAAAGACTGAATATCATTTAACAGCCTATTTGCTACCTATCGCTTGGACACTCGCGTACACACATACACACACGCAACCCCATAACTGGTGACCCCTGCCTGTGTAGAATACTCATAAGATAGTGATGAGTGATGAAAGTGATTCTGGCGCATCCCAAAATGGCGGCAGCCGCGTGACGCAGCGTCGTAAAATCAAAATGGATTCTCCGAGTGACGCCTGTGCTCATACTGCAAACATGAAGACCAGCTTACGAGTTCCACCGTTTTGCCCAGAGGAACCTGAGATTTGGTTTGCGTTGTTAGAAGGTCAGTTCGATGCACATAATATTACGAGCGATGCAATAAAATTTACCAATGTTATAAACAACCTTGACATACAGCATTCGAAGGCTGTGAAGGACATTATACTTAACCCTCCAGCCGTCAACCGCTACAATAAAATGAAAACAGAACTTGTCAAGCGTCTCTCGGCATCGCAAGAGAAGAAGGTACGCCAATTGCTCGTACATGAAGAACTCGGTGACAGGAAACCATCCCAGTTCCTTCGTCACCTTCTGGACTTGGCTGGACCTTCCGTTCCTGAGGATTTTATCAAAACGATTTGGAGCAATCGATTGCCAAATAGCATTCAAACTGTGCTAGCATCTCAGCCCACTCATTCCCTGGACCAGCTTTCGGACCTCGCTGACCGCATACAGGAGATCACTTCACCCTGCAGCATAGCAGCTGTTACAGCATCGTCCAGCAGCCATGTTAGTACATCAAGTGAAATTTCGGAGCTTAAGAAGATGGTTGAACGCCTTACGCTGAAGCTGGAGGAGCATACCCGCTCAGCCCAGTGCAGCAGCATCCGTTCCAGACCTCAGCGACCACAGAGACGCAACTTCTCATCACGTCCACGGTCCAGGTCAAACTCCAGCTACCGCAAGTACCCTGTATGTTGGTACCATGCCAAATTTGGATCACAGGCTCGTAGCTGTATTAAGCCCTGCGATTTCAACAAGGCGGGAAACTCCACGGGCAGCCGCTAAAGGCGACTGGTGACTGCCATACTCTCTCAGGTCGCCTCTTCGTAACAGACCGCAGCTCGAACATCCAATTCCTGGTAGACACCGGCAGCGATTTGTGCGTCTACCCTCGATCTGCGCTTCGCGAGCGACGGACCAAGAGTGACTTTCAGTTAAGTGCAGCTAACGGTAGTGCTATAGATACTTTTGGTTTTGTAGAATTAGACCTAAATCTAGGCTTAAGGCGTAGTTTTCCGTGGCGCTTTATTGTAGCTAATGTAACTAAGCCAATAATAGGCGTAGATTTCCTTAGTTTTTATAATATTGTAGTAGATTGCCGAAACCAGCGCCTAATTGATAATACTACTACTTTGTTTTCTAGTGCTGCTATAGTTAATGCTATCGACATATTTTCTGTCAAGGTCGTGACGGGTGACACCAGGTACCACAAGCTTTTAGCTAAATTCCCTGAAATAACACGCCCTTCCGGCACTTTTCATACACCAAAGCATAACACGGTACATTATATACGAACTACTCCCGGCCCCCCCATCTCATGCACTCCCCGTAGACTGGCACCTGATAAGCTAAAGATTGCTAAAAACGAATTTCAGCTTATGCTTAATAACGGCACAGCACGTCCATCAGACAGCCCATGGGCTTCTCCGTTGCATTTAGCAGTGAAGAAAGATAATGGTTGGAGACCTTGCGGCGATTATCGTTTGCTCAATGCTCGCACTATCCCAGACCGTTATCCCATAAGGCACATACACGATTTTGCCCAAAGCATTTCAGGTTGCAAAGTCTTCTCAACGATAGACCTGGTAAAGGCTTTCAACCAGATTCCTGTGTTCGAAGACGATATACAGAAGACCGCAATCACAACCCCCTTCGGTCTTTATGAATTTCCGTTCATGACCTTCGGACTCAGGAATGCTGGTCAAACATTCCAGCGTTTTGTCGATGAGATGACCAGAGGACTCGACTTTTGCTACTGTTACCTTGATGATTTTTTGGTATTTTCTAGAACAGAAGCAGAGCACTTGGAACATCTGGAGCAACTCTTTACCCGAATGAGGGACTATGGTATACTCGTAAACACTTCGAAGTGCGTTTTCGGAGCTGGTGAAGTAAAGTTTTTAGGCTACTCAATTTCAGAGGTAGGTACTAAACCTCTTGACAGCAAAGTGCTGGCAATAAAAGAGTTTCCGGTGCCCCAAACAATAAAGCAGCTAAGAAGATTCTTAGGTATGGTAAATTTTTACCGCCGATTTCTTCCACACGCACGCTGCCATCCAAGCACCTTTGAACTCTTTGCTTGCAGGTTCGGTGAAGGCATCTCACCCTGTCAACTTGAGTGGCATAACTCTTCAGGCTTTCGAGCAGTGCAAGGAAAGCTTGTCCAACGCTGCATTACTTGCGCATCCCGACAGCGATGTCAAACTCGCTCTGGTAACAGATGCATCTGATCTGGCCATGGGAGCAGTTTTGCAGCAATGGAAAGATGGTCACTGGCAACCTCTCGCTTTCTTCTCACGTAGGTTGAGTCCATCGCAACAGAAGTACTCCCCGTACGATCGCGAGCTGTTGGCCATCTATGAAAGCATAAAGTACTTTCGCCACATGTTAGAAGCGAGACATTTTGTTGTTTTCACTGACCACAAGCCGCTCAGTTACGCTTTTCATGAACGAAAAACTAACTGTTCGCCTCGTCAGTATCGTCACCTCGATTATATATCGCAATTCACGACGGATATACACCACATATCAGGCAAAGATAATGTTGTCGCCGATACATTATCCCGCGTCGATGAATTGTCGATACCTATCGATCATGACGAACTATCATCCGCTCAATCGGTAGATTCAGAACTGATTCAACTTCTTAATGGTGAATCATCACTCCGTCTTCAAAAGTTGACCGTTCCACACTGCCGAGCTGAAATCTATTGTGACGTAAGCACGTCCTCGCCCAGACCCTTTGTACCAAAACCCTTGCGTATGAAGCTTTTCAACAGTCTTCATAGCCTCAGCCATCCAGGCGCTAACGCGACTGCTAAACTTATCTCTGAGCGGTTCGTCTGGCCTGGAGTACGCAAGGACTGTAGAGAGTGGTCTCGAAAGTGCTTGGCATGTCAGCGTGCCAAAGTAAATCGCCATGTTTCCTCTCCCTTAGGATCATTCGATTTACCTCGCGCTAGATTTGCCTTCATCCATGTGGACATTGTAGGCCCCTTACCAATTTCACAAGGCTATAGATACTGCCTTACTGCCGTGGATCGTTTCACGCGCTGGCCGGAAGTTACACCGATGGTTGACATGACTGCCGAAACCGTCGGCAAGGCACTGATATCGTGGATATCCAGGTTTGGATGTCCAACGGATATCGTCACAGATCGCGGTCGACAGTTTGAATCCACACTCTTCCAATTCCTTGGAAGAATGATCGGATTCAAACATCGAAGGACTACCGCGTATCATCCATCTTGTAACGGCCTAGTGGAACGATTCCACCGGCAGCTAAAAGCTGCAATAATGAGCCATGCTGATTGCAATTGGGTTGACAGATTACCCCTCATACTGCTTGGTATACGTAGCTCTTACAAGGAAGATCTTAAATCCTCCTCTGCTGAATTGGTGTACGGTGAACCGTTACGGCTCCCTGGAGAGTTTTTCCAAGTAACAGAGCCAGCTATCACGGACATTTCAGAGTTCACCTCTCGCTTACGAAAATTCGCTCGAGATCTCACACCGTGTCCCGCTGCGCGACACAATAAAAATAAAATCTTTATGTTCAAAGATCTCAGTACAACTACTCACGTGTTTTTACGTGATGACACCATAAGAGGAGCCTTACAGCCTCCCTATACTGGCCCGTACGAGGTTCTTGAACGTAACGATAAGACCTTTAAAATACTCATCAAGGGCAAGAGTGTCACAGTTTCGATAGACCGCCTTAAGCCGGCCTACATGCTGACTGACCCCAATTCTACTCCACCCACAATTAGCCAACCTCCCAGTCATGCCCCAGACCCCAGTGATGCGTCACCTACTGCTATGCATCACTTAGGGAAAACCAGATCAGGCCGTACAGTACGGTTTCCTGATTACTTTCGCCCGTAGTCACGGTCTTCGGGGGGGAGTGATGTAGGGACTACCATACCTACATTACCTATTTTATATTATCTATTTACATATAAAATATTATTTATATACAATATATTTATAACAACATAATGACACTATTAACTAAACTATTTACATATTATAAATATATCTATTTACATTTATAATATCGTATCCTTACTACATAAATATTTACATAATTATCTAAACCTAAACAAATATATACTTAATAGAAATAGTCTAAATACAAATACAAACTGCATAATATTAACACCGCGGAGCGTCAATATTTAAAGATAATATTATAGAACACTTAGGATACTCCTTGCAACCCGTTCCTATTGTTCTCGCGGAACGGCGCCGCGCACCGCTTGCAGCGCGTCGCCGCCTCCAGTCGATGTACAAACGTTAGATGTGAATCCCGTGTCACTCGGCTACCGACCGCGCGTACCTATTTGCTTTACGTATTTACTTTTGCTTATATACTTGTGCTACTTTCACTCTCGACTATTTTCTATGCTTTAATATTTTCTCCTTCTATCTATATTGTGGTTGTGTGAACTGTACTTCTTCTGTGTACCGTGAATAAACTGTTTATTGTGTGGTAAAGACTGAATATCATTTAACAGCCTATTTGCTACCTATCGCTTGGACACTCGCGTACACACATACACACACGCAACCCATAAATGTTTCATTAAAATTTTGTGAAACTTACACTGACACATGTTAAAAATACATTACATCTACATTTTGCATTCCTAATTAATCAACTCACCCTTTTTTCATTGATAGTAACACCTAAGCCCATCTCATAGCATAATCCCAAATTGTACAATGCTGGCGCATGGTTGCGATTTGCAGCAGATCTACAAGAGTCAATATTAAAACTAATAATTACTTGTGCAATAGAAAAGTGTTAAAAAAATATCTGAATTTTATTTCTATTAAAAAATTTAATATTATTTATCTTCTTTGCCACTGTTAGCAGAGCAGTTGAGGTCAGGTTGAGTAGTCCACATTGATGGGTGGTTTCTACATATTTGCAGACTCTCAGGCCTGACCTGTACTTGTACTTTTGCATAAAGAGGGAAATTAAACAATATTTGTTTATCATTTTTTAACACTATTTGGGGATCATGTGGTATAATAGTTTGGATGCAGGTTTTGCCACCAATAGTTCTGGGTTCAAATCTGTGCATTACAAATCATTTATGTGTTTATTTTTCATTCAGTATAATTTCTAAAACAAAATATGTGGATCTATGATGTCAAAAAAATTATATAAATGACTAAATTAGAATTACCTTAATAGATTAAGGCCTTCTTGCAGTTGACCATTCTCAATTGCAGCCAATCCTAGCTTATTTTCTATTGAATTGAGAACATTACCCAAAGCATCTTCTGATGTATCTGGGTTAGTTGAAATACTACCAGTGCTAATAGGTTTAGTGTTTTTGTCTTCTGACACTAAGTGAACAGTGGGTGTAAAGTGGCTTATAATTTTCTCAATTTTAGATTCGGAGTTTAAATTCACTGCTGTCTTGTTAACTGATCGTATATATGGATACAATAAAGCATGCAAAGATGTAGTTGGACATTTCTCTAGATGCTTCTCAGAATGGTATTTATACTTAAGATGAATGAGTTGACTAGTATACCATCCAATTACTAATGCACTGCTCTGTAACAATATTATAAGAATACATGTTATCAAATAGAACTTGAAATCGTAAACAGTAAAAGTTATTGAAAATATTTTTAGATAGTACTCCAGTACCCAATCTTTAAAATTAATTGTATTTAAAAATAGAAGTAATTTACCCATGTTATGGCACCAATCCAACTGCTAGTCAATTGTTCGAAATTCCATTTATTATTATTGTTGGTTTTACTTCCGTGCTGAAAAGAATTCCAGCATTTACGGGAAGAATACCAGCAGCACGGAGGGCTCGAACGATTCTTTTCATCATTTAAATTTCCTGGAGCATTGACTACTCCAGTAGTACCTCGTTTATCAAAGTGATTTACACTCCTCTCAAAAGTATCTCGGATGCGACGGGACACATACTTCCACATATTTAAGTAACTTATATTGATATTTGCAATTGGTACAAATTTAAGACTAATTAGATAACATTCTTTAAAAACAAGTACAACCAGAGAAATAAACAGTCTGGTGCGACTCCATACAAAAATAAATTACTATGAAACGAAGCAGAATTTTCGGCTATTGCCATCTCACTCACTTCCTCAGTCTCACTCTTTCTTTCATTTGATTGTTTCCCGGTTAGTTTGACAATGACATGTAAGTTGTAAATAATCACTTTTGACAAAGCGATATTTACTGGTTTTTCTTCATTTGCATAAGATATGTTCATAAAGGAAAGTAGTGAAACGTTGTTTGGATTTGTAGTTATCTTTCAGAACTTGTTAGAAAGGTAAAATGAACTTTCGGTGCTGTGAAATATGTGGCCGAAGCTCAGGAAGAAAAGACGGAATCAAACGCCACTTTTTGGCTAAATTTTTCTTGATAAGCCAGGTGGGATGTTTTTTTTAATATGCATATCTCAGAACTACTCTTAATGTGATATATATCTGTGTTAAATGTACAAAAAGCTAATTCAAGACTAGTGTGGATTTTTAATTTTATCGATATCGATATTGTTTTCAGATGTAAGTTATGGGTCAGATTTTCAGCCCTCTGCAGGGCACCCACATAAACACCGTGTTTACGACTGTCATCCTAAAAACATAGCCGGTACGGAATAGTCTTTCTTTTCGGCCAATCAGGTGATTCAGCCTTTAATCTCAAACTAGTGGCACAAAGTTACTACTCCCCACGGGATAAGAACTCACGATCCCCTGTTTAAGATGCTATTTAAGCGGAACGCTGTGCACACTATGCCACGGAGGTAGTTTATAATATAAATGAATAAGTTTATTATTATACTTAAACTAAAAAATAAATACTACAACATTTACTTTAAGTATTTACAGATCACATAAACAATGTATACAACATTGTTTATGTGGTCTGTAAATATTAAAACTGTCTTTCCTAATATTTATCCTTCCTTTCAGCCTGATGCTGCATCCATGGCAAATGACATGTCAATTTTGCCGCCCGAAGTTGCTACGATAAACCGAATGAAATCAAAATGTTCATCATCATCACATCTCTTTAATAAAAAACATTAATTATGGTCCTTACTTATTTACTGTTTGACCCATCATACAATTTCGTTTTAATGGTAGAAGTATAGAATATTATATATTTACTTCTACCATGAAAACGAAATGGAAATTCTGAAAATATTTTTAAATCGTACTATATTATATATATATATATATATATATTCGTTACGAATATCGATATATTCTATGTAGGATGTACTGCAAACACTATTTGTTGTTTCTCATGTTGGTACGATTGACAGTATACTTTCGTTATGTTGGTACAAGATCTCTGCTCCGTTTTGACATTTGTGTAGATTTTTTTTTTTTGAAGTCCCGCCTCTTACTTTATATACTCTTTGGAATAAATTAACAAAGCCAATGAGCAACTCACAGACAGAACTAATCACTTGACTTGACAGTTATTAAAAAAAAACAATATTCTTACCATAGATTATCTTTCAGTCGTGCACTCTAAAACATCAAGTCGTGCATATCGAGAATCGAATATATTACATTACTCTAATCGAATGTATTGAATCCACAGAGTATATAAAATTGAATCAATCAAATAGTGTATAAAAAAAAGGTCCGTCGGTTGAATTATAAATAAATAAATCCACCATTCATAAAATCGGTGTTTGCCTATATTCATAAAATTAGGTTTTTAATTTTGTTATAGTAGAATTAATGAGTGATTCACTAGTAAGGTTGTAAATTAATAAGCATAAGTTTTACATTTGTGAATATGTTTCGCGGGATACCAATGGAGATAAATGATAAAAATGATATCTTAATTGACCAAATTATATCTGAATATGATGATACAGCGATGTCGTTGCCCGATATTGAATCAGAACCACACCTATTAATATCAAAAGTAAGTTAAATAGTTTTAACTGGAACTTTATTATGTCTAAGGTTTATACGATAATTGATATATTTTTTACTCCACTCTGATTGATTTTCAAGGTACGCAAACATTATATGGAATATATAGTAAAACTTCTTTCGGACAATTATGAAAATAGTCAAAAGCTTGTGAACAAAAACATTTATTTACCAAGCTCTATATGGAGATGCGCAAACTTAATTGAGAAGCATGCAGCACAAGCATGCATGTTAGTTCAACTTTACAGAAGGAACTTAGTTTCTGTGGTAAGTCACTAAATACTATATAATTTGATTACCATGTTCATCAATGGAGTAATATTTTCAAAGCTTTAGATTAGTATGAAAAGCTTTATCCCATAAATTTTGCAAATTTAAGTGCTGAACATACATATGTTTTAAAGTGTTATTATTTTAAATACAGTTTCTATTAATTACATTCGGTTTCTTCAATTTACTGATATGTAATTCCAACACTCCCACTTCCATATTTGTTGATATTTTTTTAAAGAGCTTCCTGTAGATAAATAAATAAATATTTTCTTTATAGATACATGAGCTTAAAAGTGACACTAAGAAAGGAAAATTGTACAAGAAATTATATGATTGTCTTAGAAAACCACCAGAAAATGAAAAAAAACTTCAAACATCATTTAATTCTAACAATTGCAACTGTCAGTGCACTTGTAACTTACGTAACAAGCGTCACAGAGCATCAGAATCACCTACAAGGTCTATAAACAGAAATGAAAAAATATACACCAGATTAAATACTTTAAACAGTGAACCAGTTTTCAATATCCCAGTGATTGAAAATTTACAAGTTGACAGCCCACATATTGCTAAAGAGAAATATTTATCAAATCATACACCACTGCTTACTCAGTCTACAACAGCTGTTTTGAATAAACCCAGTATGCCATTACAACCAAATACACGATTATCTATTGAATCTCATGATTCCGATGAATTAGTATTACAGTTGGAGAATATTTCAAGGTGATTCTCAGGAGGATGATCTCTTTGATGGTGGATTTTGTGATACCTTTGATAATACCTTGCTAGATGATAGTAGAAAAAAAATAAATAATAAAGGTCCAGAACAGAATGATATGCAACATTCTCTTATAGAAAACCATGCTGCACAAATTAAATCTTTGGATGAAAGGTTAGCATCATTGGCTGGAATGTTAGTTCATAATAATGAACCTGTCAATGTTACACAAGACTGTGGTGAATTACCAAAAAACAGAAAGAGGAATTCCAGTAAATGGCTTTGTGAAGAATATTTTCTTAAAATAAAATTGTATGAAGTTTTAGACGAGATTGGCGACTCTAACCGAAAAAAACTAGCCAGGGTAATATTTATTTCCAAATATAAATATTATTTTAATACTAGTACTAGCCTAGTATGTACTGGTATTTATTGATTTTGTCTCAGGAAATAATTGGTTTTTGAGTGAAAAACTAAAGTAATAATCAATTGGATTTGCAGATTAAGGAAGTTTTGGTTAATTTATTTGGAGAAGATAGTGATGATGATACTGTTTTGTCACCATTAGAAGAAACTCCAGAGTTTGCTATTAGTTGCAAAGAGCGTATTGCTCCTTGGGTTGTTAAATTGTTAACACCATATTATGTTAAAGGACGCATTAAAGGAAATTCACTATTTAAAGCTGTAGCCAAGCACTTGATAAGGCTAATATACCAATGTAGTCGATATCCAGGTAAGTTTTGTTCCTATTTTATTTATGAGTATGTTTATAAATCTTAATTCTGGATATAGAAATCTATTTTTATAAGAAAGTATTTTACCATGTTTTAACAATTAATAATATCATTATCTTTTACTAACATGCAATAGTGGGTATACAATAGTTTTACATAAGGATTTTCAGATTGTTAATGCCTCGTTCACAGTGTTCACTTTTTTAAATGGTTACAACCATGTATAGTATGTACTTGACCATTGCCTTCTCCAAAATATATTCTATTTATGAAAGCACAACATCATCATCAGCCTACAATTTTCCACTGCAGGTGTCTTTTATTGACAGATAATTAGTCAGAACCCACCATGCAAATTCGATGTTATCAATTATTATTCACTAGAGACAATCAGGTGGCCTACCTGGCTGTATGAATAGCCCAGTGACAGACAACTATATGGGGACTCTTAACTGACCACTGACCCTTGGATAATGCACTAAACTCAATTCTTAGTAGGCTATGGATCCAGTGCTAACAAGTAAACTTGGAATGCTTTAAGTATTATTTATCACTTAAAATTTTGATATGAAGAATTAGACTATGTTTTTCTTTTCAGAGGAATATGAAGTGCATAGTTTTGTATCTGATTTCTTAGAAAATCATAAAGTGATAAGATGTGAGGCTGATTTCATGAAATTCAAGATAGACAATTTGTAAGCTTCTAGTTACTTCAATATGATAAAACAAGAAAAAGTGGCTGGCTATATAATGTTAATTGATGATTTAATATCAAAACAATATTCAGCAATAACCTTATTAATGTGATATAAGTTGAGCTAAATTAAAATAAATGAAATATGAACTGTTTTTAATTATAAATGTAACAGAAAATTAGGTTCATATTCCTTATTTTTTTACTTTTTTCTGTTCTGATGTTGTGGGTTCATCCTTTTTTCGTTTTTCACATTTAGTAAACCATGCATTTAATGTTTGTTGTGTACATTTATTTCTAGTCACTTGCTGTGGCAATTTTTTTATACAGTTATTTGACTTATTTTTAGATTTGTTAACAAGACTGGAAACTTTGTGCCATGATAATACTTCAATAGGTTTCAGAACAGCAAGTGCCATTTCTGTGGACACATTTTCTATATCCAGCCAAGCCTGAAAATAAAATGAAATAGCAATTATGAATTGGTATACCATATATAGTGTTATGTAGATAGAAAACCTACTTCTATTTGTTCTTCTTGGGATAAAATTGCTGGCATTCGGTGATGCAACCAGCTTAGGGTTTTATTAGACTCCATTGTTATAACTGCATATGAGTAGACAACCTTATCATCACTTTGCCAAATATTGTAAAGTCCAGCCATATATAATAATTTAATGCCTGACCATCCTTTGTCTGGGTCATATTTGTTATTCCATGTTTCTGGGTTATCCATCTAAAATTATTTAGTCAGCTATTTGAGGCAATTGAAATTTGTACCAACAGCACAATGCTATATACAAATTTAGATTGCCTGAATATGTACACATAAAACTAGTTATTTTTATTATAAAACATACTTTAACCTTGCTTTACCCTTTATTATATACAAAAAATATTATGCAATAACCCTTAGATTTATAAATAAATCTTTGATTTATGTATTATCCCTGTTGCTCAATAAATAAATGAAATCACCTCAACATTTCCTTCTTGTGATGCATATATATAAAATGGTTGTTTATGTTTTGTTTTTGATGACTCTGCAGTAGTTTGCCATTCATAAAAACCTTCAACAACACAATCTGCCACCATTTTTTAAATAGGGCTATACAGTTTAGATTCTCTAATATTTTCCAAACGACAATTATTGGTACTCATATTGTGATTTTTGTAATCTCCCTGTTGAAAAAAATATATTTTATTACATGCATTTTAAAAACAAGTCTTTGCATAGTGTTTAATATTAAGTCACCTTCATCCAAGGAGGAATAACACCCCACATCATTGGTTTTAGCAATCTTGAAGTTTTTGCAGCATTTTTATATTTACTAGCTGATACTAAAACTGGAGTAACTTCTGTAGGTGCTATATTATAGGAAGGTACGTACTCTTTGCCATCATTGTGTTCAGAATGCCAGTCTGGTTTAAGAAAATATATTTCACCTTTTGGTTTATAGCTGCAAGCACACTGTAGTTGGTCTTTATTGAGAGATCTAAAACAAATATAAAAAAATATGATTATAAACTGTTATGGATTATTAATTTTGAAAGGGTCTTACAAGACACTATAATATAATATACTAACAAACCAGTCCTTCCACACATTACGTGGGTTCACAAACCTCAGAGATACTGACGTATCGTAGGTTAATAATCTAGTAAATATATAATGTCGCACAAACAGAAACACTTAACGTATTTTGAATTTCTTCAGGTATGTTGATAAAAATAAACTGTTTTTAAATTTTTAATTGAAGCAAGTGTCAAAGTCGTACAATTTTATTCTATTTTTAATCGTTCCATTTGGAACAGGCTAAAGTCATGGATAATACTGCTTCGTAATTGGTAAGTATTTTTTTATTTAATTATTGATGAAATGAGTGAATATGCATGATAGATTGATTCCCTCCCTTTCTTATAAGTTTCAATTAAGAAGTAGGACTTTACTGAAACTTATGGGATAGGGAGAGTAATTATTTAATGTGTAATAATATCGTGGACAGAGAAGTATAGACACTAGACAGCTTGAAAGCATCTGTCGCATTCACACAAGACTAAGAACAAAAGGATGAAGTGCGAAAAAGCGGGACGGAATGATATGATCTTCTGTCCGTCACAGCGTGTCGCCTTTTTCAAGTGTTTATGTGTTATGTGCTAAACATGGAAATTTGAACTTGTTCACTCATTAAGTAAAAAATACTAATGAGGAAGCATTCTGTATGACTTTAGCCTTTTCCAAATGGAACGATTAAAAAAGAATAAAATTGTACCCAATAAAAAATGTTGTCTGCTGCTGTCTGTCATGCAGTGGCCCAAGCATAGCCCCACTGAGGCTAGGTTTTTGACCAGCGTTGCCAGAAGGTTACTATTGTAACCTTTTTGGTGATTTTTGAACAGCAAAGGTTACTTTTAGGTTACACGAATCAAAAGGTTACTTTTAGGTGATTTTAAGGAATTTGTGTGTTTAATTTGTTTAACTGAATCAATTTTGTGCCAAGCCTTAGACCAACTGCTATAGATAGTGTGGTGTTATCGAGTAGGGTGCCAATATTAAAAGATGGGTAAGCGCGAAGCCAATGGTTTGACTCTTTTTGAGTTACAGCTAATAAGCGGGACTTATCTGCGGTAGTTATACAGCGTTCTAGCAACTTTTTATAGACATCCTTGCAAAGCGGATGGTCCCACAGACGCTGAGAATGTGTAGATATGGGAAAGTCTTCATTGCATATGGAAGACCATGCCGTTTTAGCTTCAACAAGACCTGAAACCTCAAAGGTGGAACCCATCAATGGGTTAAGCATTTTCCTAACCAAAAGGCTTGAGTCATGTGTAGAAGACAAAAAAGCTGGTAAAGATATAGCAGACATTTTTCTAACTCCAACCCCACCAAAACGGATTGGAAGGGAAGCCTGTTGCCACGCAAGATCATCCATTTTGCAATTGAGTAAAGTTTTTTGAATAATTTCGTCCAATTTGTACGTTAAATTGTCGTGTTTCCAAAGTTGTGTGCAACGAAGTACATATGTAAATTACTAACGTTTTACTTTGATTAGTTATACAGAAAAAAAGTGGAAGGTTACTTTTTACACGAAAAGGTTACTTTTTTAAAATTTAAGGTAACTTTTGACAGGGCCTGGCTGGCAACACTGTTTTTAACATCATTTTGACATTACGGTGCGGTGCGGTGTTTTCTCAATACAATTATTTGTTTTGACAAATCTAATTTTGTGTACAACCAAAAGATTTACGATATTAGCATGGCAGATTCAACAGTGTCTGATGTGAGTAAAATGAAGGTAGTTGACTTACGCAAGGAATTAAAGTCGAGAGGCCTCTCATATACAGGAGACAAGGCGGAGCTAGTTGCAAGGCTTCAAGCAGCTATATCCCAAGATGACCATGGTGATATAAACTTAGATTCCGATGAGATTGACTCAGATGGCGTTTTAGAAGATGAAGATGACAAAAGCCAAAACGATATCCTTGATGACACCGCTGTTGACACCATCAACGAAGAGTTAGCATTAGCTGATAGTTCTCCACCGCCCAAACAAACAGAACCGAAACAAAGAGTGTTGAAAAGAAAAATTACGATTTCAGACACAGATTCAAAAGCAAGTGACACTAAAGATGCAGGAACAAAAAAAATTGTGTTGAACAGATCAACATCAGCTGTCTTGCCTACAAATCCCAAATCAGACATACAATCAACAGATGATAAGGCTTCAGAGGAACACAAACCTACTGAAAGCAATAAGATACGTATCACTGCTGATACAGATTCCAAGAGTAAGTTAGAAATGAGGGCCAAGAGATTTGGACTGCCTGTCAAAATGACTGAGGCAGAGAGGAAGGAGGCCAGGAAGCAAAGGTTTGGACAGAGCACTAATGTAGTCACTGCAGGGTCAGTTAGCACTGTAATTGGCTCAGGTAGTTCTATATCTGAAAATTTGGACAAACTTAAAAAGAGAGCAGAGAGATTTGGCCAGTCAGTTTCCAAAATAATGACAGATATTGAAAACAAAGAGAAGCTTGAGAAGCGCAAAGCTAAGTTTAACACTTCACAAGCTTAAATAAGTCTTATCAGGTAGACAATTTAATGTATCATTACAATTTGTTCATTCTAACAAGTCTTATCAATAAGTGTAATAAAAATTTTGAAAAACTATGCATTTATTTATTTACTCTCTTACATTCAATAATAATATTGGAAGGTTGATTTTATTTTATCACAAGATAATCTAACATTTTTAAATTCAATCATATTTTATTCATCTGAATTGGTAAAAAATGGTAACTCCTTAAAGTCCTCAACATCTGTGTTCACATGATTTTGTGGTATTTCTATTGTATGGTCATTATAATCCTGGGGTATATTAATAGCATATTCCATGTAGGGCTCTTTATGTAACTGTGCCCATCTTACAGCAACATCTTTACTCAATGCTTTCCTAAATGCCATGCAGTGCATGTGCCTAAATTTTTCATATTTGATTCTAGAAAAACCTAAACATGCTAAAGTGTATCGCCAGCATTTCATTAGTTTGGAATTAGCCCCCACATGTTTTGAATCTGGTGTATTTACAACCAGTACACCACCTGGCTTAAGTAAATTATATGCTTTCTCACATGCCATTATCCTTAATTTTGAATCAGGTATGTATTCTAATAAGTAGCAAAAAGCTACTACTTCAAAAGAACATCCCTGTATTTCAGAAACTATGTTATCATTGATGATTGTTTTAGATCCTACTGATACTTTAAGAAAGTCACATTGATGTACAGTGGTATTGGCTGGACATAAATCAATAGCAAATACTTTCAAAAAATTATAATCTTTGAATGGGTTGTAACAACTTCCAACATCAATTAATTGGATTGGTGTTGAGAAACATTCTTCAGTTTCTATAGCTACATTAATTTTTTTGGCTATCTCCATTTCTTTACGATGTGAACTAATGTAATCTTTGTTTATAAAATAATGTAAACAAAATTCTGCTGTCCATGCTATGCGTGAAGTTGCTTCAGAAGAGCTACTAGTGCAGTTGCTTTCCCAATAAGTTGTTGCTAATTTCTGCATACATTGAGCATATTTTTCCAAAACTTCTCGGTTTTCACAATGTACCAACCATGCTTTATTGGGGCCATTTTTCACAGATGACTTTCTTAAAACCAAATGGACGTCTTTCAAATATTGAGCAAGCTTTTTATGTTCCTCGCTAGCCATCTCTCAGGGTATTCACATTAACTTGGAAATGAATGCCCTGGGGAAAAAAAAGAATTATGAATGCATTTATCACTATTTATGAGTAAAATCATTTCCTATATCTTATGATAATTATCATAGCCTACTTTTAAGCATGGAATGATCATGATGAGCCTATAATTATAATTTTATTTGATTGTTAGTCTTAGAATCCAATTAAAATTAATAATTCTTGACGTCAGACTAGAGATGGGTGATAAATAACGTCACAGTGAAAAAATCACTGTGATCCGCTAACAAAAGTGATCACCGTGATCTGTCACCGAGGAACAACGTTCCTAAATAACGTTGGTCGTTCCGTGTGGAGCGATGATCACAGTAGTCACGTTGTGACGTCGTCTAGCCTAGTCGCGCTAGCCGCGCGGAGCGCCGATCACAGTAGTCACGTCAGTCAGTTGGACGTCGTCTAGCCGGCTCGCGCGGTGCGTTGACCGCAGTTGCCACTATAGTCGTTGCGTGAGTCATCGTGACTGGCTCGGTCGGCCATTCGGCGAATGGGCTTTCGCTTTGTCAGCTGCACTCACACGACAACAGTAGATAATGCGATAGAAAAAGACAGCATAATAACATTCCACAGAGCTAAAGTTCAATTTAAAACGGCGGATGATATATTTAATGCGTCATGATATATTCATGTAGAAGATAAATTATTTTAAATACATTTTGAAACTATTGAAATTACAATCGTATACAAGTGTTATCACTTATCATGCAAGTAGTTGATTTAAAAAATAGAATTATAATGTTACTTTTAAATCATTGTAAATAGATGATTCAAAATAATAAACACGCCACATTATCTATTTTTATAAAATAAAACCAGCTTTCCCTGTCCACTTCTACACACACATCTATTTAATATTTTAATAATTTTAAAATTAAATGCGGCAGACATACGCCTGTAAAAGTATGAACGAATTAACTTATGCTCTGTTTCTAGCATAGTACCAAAAAGCAAAGAATTGCTAATGACGACCTTTTGAATCGTGTATCGTGATCAGAGTGACAACGGTGACAATAACTTTCATACTGAAAGGAACGGAATTTGTAACCTAGGAAACGTATTGTGCCGAGAGTGACGCTGTGACTGGCGTGACAAAGTAACGATTATTTTTAGACGTTACTTTTGAGTCACTGTCACGACTGTCACGGTGACTGAGAAGTAACGATTTTGCACATGTCTACGTCAGACTGACAGTCAGTGTTGCCGCTCTTTTTTTTTTTTTCTTCTCATTAGAGAATACGGGCATCGAGTTGATAACTCCTTCCCCGGACTTCTTCTCAACGAGTTTCGGCTCTTTGGTGTTATGTGTTTCGGCTGTATGGAATACTGGGCCGTCCTCAGCACGGTCTAACCCACCGGGTGAGACCCATGGGGAGACTCAGTGAGTGACCTGCGGGTGTGAGGTGGCGTATGCTGGCACTGGAGGACCTATATGTTGCCGTTCGATAGTTGGATAAAAGCAATAGATATATCGGTCGGCCTATCGATAACATAGTTTCGATAGTTTTGCATTATCGAGTAAAATTTTATAAATAGTACTGCCACGATCGATACTATTGATAGTCGGTGTAATTTACAGAGCTGATACAATCGATAGTAATTTCTATATTGAGCTTCGATATTTGATACTTGACGACCCATTTGGTGTAACCTAGGGTGTAGCGGTTGAGACGTCGACTACTACACTAAGAGTTACGGGTTTGATCCCCGGGCAGTACAAACATATGTGTGCATGAACATGTCTGTTTTTATGGTCTGGGTGTTTTATAGAAAACATGTGTATGTATTTAAAAAAATAATTATAAATTGTTCATCCGTTGTTTAGTACCCATAATACAGGCTTCCCGATTAACTTGGGGCTAGATGGCGCTGTGTGAATATCAGTGTATATTTGTTTTTATTTTAACGACCCTATAGTCACTAACAGTGCATCAATACAGTAAACTAAGCTATTGATAGTACAGATGATTTTCGAGGTCAACTATCGATAGACCGGCAACACTGCTGACAGTTACGAATATTTTTTTATTCGTTCCAATTAAAACAGGCTACGGTCATATTTCCTCATTTGCCTATAGCGGCCCACTGCAAGGCCACAGACGTATTGTGTGCAAGGCACAGGACTTCCCGCACAGCATAGCTATAGGGAGCATGGGCCGTATCTTGGATTGTCAACTATAGTTTTTTACTAAATTATACTTTTTCCTTTTCAACAGAAATAAGGTACTATGTTATTTGTATCGTGGCTAAGTGGTGCGCGTCGGGAGGATCGAAATAGAGCGTCAATTAGTTAAATATTCATTTATTTAGTTAGCTTATCATTTATTTTAATTTTAGTTATAATTGTGTTGAAGCGCATGAAGTTTTTTTAAAGAGATTCTGAATTATTAATTTGTGCGAAGAGTTGTAAAAAATAGGTAATCTTATTTCAAACAATAAATTAGGCCTTAGTCGTCCACGCGGGCCCAGTTCGGTTTGGCCGACTTCACGCACATCCTTTGAATCTCTTCGCAGGTGTCCTCACGATATTTTCCTTCACCGAAAGAGCATCGGATAACATACATATAATTTCGAAAATTTAAAAACACAGGTTCGTAGCGAGATTTGAACCTGCACCAGTCCACACCATTCAAGGTTAGTGTGCTTCAAGCTGTATAATACCTCATATTTGAAATCGCAATTAAAAGGAATTTTGACAACGCTAAAAAATAGTACTAAATAGTACCGCAAGTCAAAAAAATAGTACCACTTTAGTTTCGGAAATTAATTAGAGCCGATTGAAATCGAAAATAAAAAGTTTATTTTTCCTACATTTTGTAGAGGTACAGTCTTATACATAATATTTTAATTCATTTAATATTTTTTTCCTGATAGGGTACGAATAGAATTTAAAAAGTAAAGTTTATGGAATTAGGGTTAGTTTAACTTATTAAAGTGCTGTACTAAAAGTGTGAAAAATAATTTCAAACGCATGGACATTTAAAAAACTGGCAACAAAAGTGTTTCGAAATTCGGCCAGTTTTTGTACATAAAACCACAAAATATTTAAACAATTGACGCGTATCTGTCTATAGAACCATAGATTATGTAAGGAAAAAGACACACGCCATCGACGCTATTTTATTATTTTGGTTCATCCAAAATGCATGGTTATTTAATAAATTTTATTATTTAAAGAATAAAGTGCTTTACATAGGTTTTTTGTAGAATAAGTTTAAGATAAATTATCATAATATGTTAATGTTAATATCAAATTATGAGCAAAAAATTAAATTGATACACCATTTTCAACTATAAACCTTATTGTATTTCTGTACCATATAATTCATACCTATATAGAAGCTGCCTATCTATTAGAGAGCTGATAAACCAGGAAATATAATTTAAAAGAGTTTAATGCTATTATTCAAATCTTGTAAGTGTTTCTCTCTAATTGAAAAGCAGCGTGATATTATAATAAATTCAGCCTCAAACCTTAGGTAAACTAGTTTCATATTACAATACAAAAACATCGGGACAGGTTGAAATGAGATGCTATTTAGTGAAATTAAATAATGAAATGCATATTTTAATATTATATAATTTAATTAGGGTACATACAAACATTTTGTAATGTTGGAGTATAATAATCAAACTAATAAGCACTTTCTTCAAATAGCTAGTGAATGTGGTTATGTTGATGTTCATATATGTTAAAATTTAGAGAGGAGTCTCCTTAAGCAGTTTCGTAAATGTACAATAATAAGGGTAACTATGTGTGTGTTACAAGTCTCGACTGTATGCAGAACAAAACAAAACAACAAATACTACGCCTCACTGTACAATCGCCTTATCACTAAAAAGCTGGAAGTGATCGGTGACCAGCCGAGACTAACACATCGAGCGACTCCTCTCTATTCGTTAATTCAAACAATAATAAATCGTTCATTCGATGATCAATACTATCTTTTTTATTTATATTGTAGTTAAATCGATTAAAACATTCCATAACTATATCTCTACAATGAAAAATCACACTGATATTTGGAAAGCCAACAAAACAAACAAAGGCGTCCACTCGTTAGCGTAGAACGGCAAGGCAGAGCGGCGCGATCGAATTATTTATGGATCGGCCCGGTTATTTTATGGAACATGGGCATGACTGTGTCGTTTACGTACTTGATAAAAACACTTGCCTCTTTTTATCACAGAACTCATTTCTAGATCTTCTCACGAGTTTAGTATAATATCTGAGTTCTTGTCTGTCTTAGGTATCTAGATTATATGATTGCTTAAGTTTACTAATGTTTGCGACAAAAAACATGCTCTATTTTTTATAGAATACACTTTATTTATTATAAACATTTTATCAGAAATATAGTAAAAGTAAACGACCAAACCTAAATCTATCTGAACCTGCAATATCAGCTATATGATTGTACCAAGTTCACGCTAGCCCGTAATGTAGCAATATTATTATGATTGGCCAATTTTTACTGGACTTTTAACCAAACTAAACCCATTATGAAATGGGTTTAGTTTGGTTTATGGCACAGCGCCCGCCTGTAATTCTACCGCAAATAAAGGTCTGAATGTCCGATGACGTCAGTCTATAAAATTGGGTAGGAAAACAATCATATTATTCAGGCCACATAAAGGCTATAAAAAAAGTAGAATTACTTTTTTTTATTTTACTTAGTTGTATTATATATTTTTTTATAAATAACATAATGCAGATATCGAAAGCAGTGTCCGTATCTCTTATCGAGCCAGTCGATTTAACGTATTACATAAACATAATATATACTACTGAAATAATGAACGTATAAATATAGAGAAAACCGACTTGAAAGAAAAGTATTACAGTACGATAAAGGTCGATCAACGATAGATTAGCTACTAATATAACAACATCAAATATATGAAATGTGAAATGCATTATATAGACTAACAATAAGAGTAAAAAAAAACTGGTTCCAATGCATACTTGTTTATATTAATTTATCTACAAATGTGCGATGCTAAATAACGAATCAAATAATTGGCCTTGACGGGTGAATAATATAATTCAAACCGAAATTCCGGCGACCGGCTCCCTCCTATATAGAGACTATAGTAGTATTAAATAACTACAGTCTCTTTATAACCCTTGGTTTGTTAGGCAACATTCTAATTGGACGTATCTAGCACCATATTCCACGCGGGCGTTCCAGCTGCCCTGTACCAACAATACTACGGTAGTAAGGAGCGTGAACACAGTTCCAAGACGAGTATGAATAAAACTACATTAATGGGTGTAAACACAGTTAATGGTCATCTTCGCGTCCCTGTGGAGACAATACTATAGTTTTAAGGAGCGTAACACATTTGATCGTCATGTTTCAAGCGTGCCAGCTCTGCACAACGCTAAACTCAGTTGACGGTAGTGAGCACTAGAAGGCAAGGAGACGTAGTCCTTGACCTTACCGGCCCTGCACAAGTCTTTTATTTTTTTTATTATAAGGAGCGTAAACGGAGTACGAAAAGGCGAGTGTGACGTCATGTTCCACGCTTGCGACTTCACCGGCCTAGTACAGTCAAGACTACAGTATCAAGACCTCATATTTCTCATATTCATGAGGTGAGGTATTGGCCAATATAAACAATTGTGGCATAGTAGTATGTGTAGCGAACGTGTGGACAACTAGCGCCAAGCGCACAAGTAATACTACAGTACTAAGAAGCGACACAGTTGATCGTCATGTTCCACGCGTGCCGGCCCTGTACAACTTTAAACTCAGTTGACGGTAGTGAGCACTCGAAGGCAAGGATGACGCCATGTACCGCGCGTGCGTCCGTGCCGAGCCCAATAAAACTACAGTAGTCAGGGCTGTGTTGAGGGGGTGTCGGGCCGGTACTTTTAATAGTAGGCGGCAGGTGCAGTATGGTGCGTCCGAGCCGGTCCCACACCAGTATTACTAAGAAGCGACACAGTCGATCGTCATGTTCCACGAGTGTCGGCCCTGCACTACGCTAAACTCAGTTGACGCCGCGTGCGTCCGTGCCGAGCCCAGTAAAACGACAGTAGTTAGGGTTTGTGTTTGTCGGGGTGGTGGGCCGGTGCGTTCACTGGGGCGGTAGATGCGGCGCGGTGCGACACAGTCGATCGTCATGTTCCACGCGTGCCGGTCCCGCACAACGCTATACTCAGTTGACGGTAGTGAGCACTCGTAGGCGAGGATGTCGTCATGTACCGCGCGTGCGTCCGTGCCGAGCCCAGCAAAGCGACAGTAGTTAGGGTTGTGTTTGTCGGGGTGGCGGCCGGTGCGTCACTAGTAGTGCGGCAGGCGGGGGGGCGGTGGGGCGGGCGCCGGGCGCGGGGCGGGCGCGGCGGCCGGCGCCCGCACACTACCTGCCCTCGGGAGCGCGCGCGGCGCGCGCGCTGCCGCCGCACACACTCCTACACGGGGGACACAACATCCTTTATATACA